>JAUJPP010000012.1:8571164-8745035 GCA_030562195.1 Nipponacmea schrenckii
CCCTTTGGCCCTAATAAAGCTGCAGTTTACCCTCCAAAGAGAGATATAGAATTTAAAGAGACTGTGTGGTAGACATATTAGTTCAAGTATGACATCTTAGGGACCAAGTCGGTCTTTCTATATTTTTTTTTTATTAATTTTCGCCAATTAGATCATGATAGCTTTAAGTGTGATAAGCACAGTAAAAAGGGGTTTTCAATCAATGGCGCTAGTGCTGATCCGAGACTAACCTTAGGTCAAGGCCGAACCATTTGATGGGCAAATGGATACGATATAGGTAAATAAAAATCTACAGTTTTGATTAAATATTTTATTGAAAGCTTTATTATTAAAACAAGCCATTACACATATAAATCAAAAATGAATAAAATCAGTTGCTTTATCATGGTCATAAATAGTTAAAGGTTTTGTAAATATAGGCTAAATATAGCATCCTCTTGGGCCAAATATTGTTTGAACATCCAATTATCTTTGTTTTTCTGGTTCGCCTTGTCTAACTATTTATGACCGCTTTTAAACGATTGTAAAAGTAATTTATATTAATATATTGTTCAACACAAAAGAAAACTATAGATGTTTGGGTGATTACGTGATACTGATGACAATCGATCAAATTATATTTTGGGAATTTAGGGGTAGACTTTCAAAAATAAACTGAATCTATGCATTTTACAGAAGAAAAAATGTTATATAAATATAAAAGTAATAAACTGAGCCCCAGGCGAACACTAAATTATGACAAAACACGTGAATATAAACAATAAAGAGAACAAATAACATCGGACAGACAACAAGTGCATGAGATACATGAACAAAATTCATAAAATCCTGCTTAATGCAAATTTTCAAAAGGAAGAAGTGGTTTGTTACACATATCTTGTCCACCTACAATACAAGTGCCGTTGATCTCGCTGAAAATCTGACCTTGGTTACAGTTTCTTGTACCTCTATAGTTACCGTGATCACAGACGAAATACATGTTGCAGAACTCAGGATGAGAGACGAAGTAAGCAAACTCTTCAGATCCAGGTGGAATCTGTGTACAAGCCTGGTCTCCTTCAAACACTAAAAATAAATTGAAGATTGAAGAACTATATAGAAAGAATGGCGAATAGATGCGCCAACTAAGCAGATTAGTTTCCACTAGAACGAGGACGGTATTGACGACTCTTATTCTAAATAAAACTATCGAAATAAAATTAATGCTCTTAAGGAAAATTATTATGTTTTACTGGTCGACTTTTAGAAAAACATCAAATTCTTACGTGGCTGAACTTCACAATTCACAGCGGTAGCCCAGTCACATGCACCTGTGTTTGGATTAAACTTCAACTGTCCATTTTCACTGCCACAAGTAAAAGTACCGAAAACATAACCCTCAAAACACATGACAAATGAAGTACAATTAATTCCAAAATTTCCAGTTGGTCCTAAACAGCGTGGATCCTGGGCTAGAATTACAAAAAAGAGTCCCATTTACTTTAGGAAATATAAATATTTTCCAAGTAACTACCAAACTTAGTTTCGTGTGTATTTTCGACATGGCAAAAGCCAAAAACCAAATTTCTTTTACAATTAAAGAAGGGTTCCCTTTCATATATACATAATACCATAATTGGACCTGTAATACTTATATCAATAGAAAGTAGAGGTGTTCTAATGAATGGGAAAAATACCAGATGGTCCCACAAGTCCATTATTAATTGGTCACGTGATCAAACGTGGAGTTTAAATTTAGCGTTTCAAACCAAATCAGAGTCAAATGGATTACACAAGCATTTCTACGTCCACATAGGTCTTTTGAAATTGAGAATACATTGATTATTCATTAGAAACCCCAATTAATCAATTAGTAAGCTTACTTTGGCCGTAATTTATGAGGGAACCCATCTTTAATGCAAATCTGAACCATTGATCAGTTCATAAAAGCCATTACCAGATAATCTATTGATTATATTTTATGTTTGATGAACTAAGTAGGTTCAGAGTTGTAGAATGTTGTCAAAATTGTGTTTAGATGCTAATATAATGATTGTAATATCTTCTACAATACATGTAGTTATAAAATTCTGATATCAGATAATGGTGTTAACAGTCGATATCACATATACTGCTACAATCTTGGTATCTATAAGATAATGGTTTTAATAACTCAGTATCAAATGATAGTGTTAAACTCTTGTTACAATACGATCTCTAAAACACTTGATATATCAGAAATAGTTTATCAAATAGTGGTGTTAAGCTCTTGATATCATATTATAAAATTTCAAAAAACTCGATATTAAGCTTAAGCACTCGATATCCTATGAAATATTGTTTATATCCGGATATTGCCACCTTCACCACCTATAACGAATTTCATCAAATACCTTTACTACAATAGACACTATTCTTGTATCACGAGTGCAACGATTTGATTGGATTGTAAGCCAGCCAATACGGCAAATTAGCCTTCGATAGTCAGCAAGGAAACATGATGGATTGTGTTCACAGACTTTCTGACAAGGTATAAGTATAAGCGCGAAGCTCATAAAATTTTGTCAACATACCTTGTCTTCGTTCTCTGGGAGCAGACAGCACAGCTACTATAATACCAAGTACCACGCCATAGAATAAACCAGACATTGTAACTGTCTACAATAAACAAAAAAAACTACAGCAGTAGAAATTGAAATTCCTTTTATAGCAATATTATGCAGAGGGACTTTATTGATCCTTCGGTGATGGGCGGCATTATGAGAGCACATTTTGGGAAGACAGTTCCAGACTGAGACAAATTGCATTGTTCAATTTTTTTTATGGCTTGCATGTTTCTATTCTTGCAACCACCTACGTTGTGGTATAAATCAAATGAAAATAAGATATATGATTATTAGGTAGTTTTTAAATACAGATGTAAATCCAATTATTACAAGAAGAAACACGTGAAAATTTACCTGTCAAATAACGTTCTATATCCAAATATACTATGATGAACCATTTCAAAATTTACCTTTTATATCACCTAGTCATACCAGCTACGGTTATGACCATGGACACCACAATACATTTTCAGAATATCTTCACGCAGTTTGAATCGACGTAAAACCATTTTTAAATACCATTTGCATGGTTTCATAAAGGTTAAGTTAAAAGTCACATAGAGACATTTGGAAGTGAAGACCATAACAGTTGTTTCTTAAGACCCTTCATGTGATGTTAATTCCTTTTAACTTATATTTTCTCCGCTCCTTTCGCGACTTGAATTAAACCTTTTTTTCCAGAGTATTATAATACCTACAAATAGGGGTTGTATATCATAAGAATTATTATTAAATAATCTTTTTAATGTATATTTTTGTGCTCTCAAGACACAAGATCACGAACAATCAAACGCTTGAGATATTTCAGCAGCAACTTTATTTTTCGAAAGGCTGTATTTGGTGCTTGAAATCCGTAAGAAATTTATATTGTCAAACTTTCCGTAGGTCCTTTCTTCAATCCATCTATACACATCTACACGTATCTCAATTATCCTTTAAGCAACACTTTTTGTGGGTTTGTACAGATGTAAGGATGTTGCATATCGTTTCTGGACCATATTTTCAGATTTATACCCTGATGCCTAATTGATGTATTGGATGGTTGCCATCTCACGCTCATAAAGTAGGCAACTATTGTTGCACTGATTTCATATTCGGTTTGTTTGTTTAAGATTTTAAGTACTGTATTAAAACAATGTTAATGTCAAAAACTATGGTGTGTGAACACTAAAATCTTTTTCGATCTATGCTGACATAATTTATATTAACATGTGTAAAACTATTCCTAGCAATACTATGTTTTATGGATTTTTCAAGGACCTAGCAATATAAAGTCAGTAAGGTATATGCTTGCAGACTGGTATTAAAGATCAATCTGCTAGCTTGTTGGGTACCCTTATTTTGTATGCTTCAATTCACAGAACAGGTACATCCATTCCACAGGCACCAGATGCTGGTAAAAATAAATCGTATATAGTTATAGTGTATTCAGATTAGACTATAACTATATACGATTTTTTTACCAGAATCTGGTGCCTGTGATCAATGCATTTAATTGAATCAAACAGACGAAAGAGGCAATTAAATCTTTCATGGTCAATCCCCCATCAATATTCGCCGGATGCTGAAGTTTTATGATTGATACAATGGGTGGTATTACTGGTTGGGCAGGTTCATTTTAGTGCTGGCACGATATATCAATGTATCGTGATACGACACGGCAAGATACGCGTATCGTATCGCGAGGTCGTGTATCAATTCTTGACAATACATGGCATTCCATAAAAAAGTGGGTAATATTTTAGTTACTAGTGAATGCAAGCTTTTCCGATCATAAATTCCTTTGTTGGACTGAATTTAGTTCACAGACTGGCTGAATTTTTTTTAATTAACAGTTTGGTAGTAAAAAATCTCAGAAAACTAGTGAAATTACTAGTAATAACATTTTGTTATCTCAAATATAAGAGTTGAAATCATAAAATATTGAAACCTTGGAGAAAAAGGGTTACTTTATATCTATTATCAATACGTATTGTATCGTGACCCTTGTATCGCAATACGTATCGTGGCATAATTGGCAAGAACCAGCACTAGTTCATTCAGTGAATTATTCCTTTTATTAAGAATTGAAACAATAAGATGGCAGCTAATACTAATAAATCACAACAAAATAATTTTATATATTTTATTCCTTTTCATCAGGGTCAGCATCAACAAAACACATAACCATATCATCTACATCTTTACTCTGAAAATACACAATATTTACTATCAATATTTAATAGTGTTTTCAACAATGGCTATCAATTTTCACTAGGGCTCTTATAGTAACTATCAATATTTAAGAGTGTTTTCAACAATGGCTATCAATATTCACTAGGGCTCTTATAGTAACTATCAATATTTAAGAGTGTTTTCAACAATGGCTATCAATATTCACTAGGGCTCTTATAGTAACTATCAATATTTAAGAGTGTTTTCAACAATGGCTATCAATATTCACTAGGGCTCTTATAGTAACTATCAATATTTAAGAGTGTTTTCAACAATGGCTATCAATATTCACTAGGGCTCTTATAGTAACTATCAATATTTAAGAGTGTTTTCAACAATGGCTATCAATATTCACTAGGGCTCTTATAGTAACTATCAATATTTAAGAGTGTTTTCAACAATGGCTATCAATATTCACTAGGGCTCTTATAGTAACTATCAATATTTAAGAGTGTTTTCAACAATGGCTATCAATATTCACTAGTGCTCTGATAATAACTATTAATATTTAATAGTGTTTTCAAAAATGGCTATCAATTTTCACTAGTGCTCTGATAATAACAATTAATATTTAATAGTGTTTTCAACAATGGCTATCAATATTCACTAGTGCTCTGATAATAACTATTAATATTTAATAGTGTTTTCAACAATGGCTATCAATTTTCACTAGTGCTCTGATAATAACAATTAATATTTAATAGTGTTTTCAACAATGGCTATCAATTTTCAATAGTGCTCTGATAATAACTATTAATATTTAATAGTGTTTTCAACAATGGCTATCAATTTTCACTAGTGCTCTGATAATAACAATTAATATTTAATAGTGTTTTCAACAATGGCTATCAATTTTCAATAGTGCTCTGATAATAACTATTAATATTTAATAGTGTTTTCAACAATGGCTATCAATATTCACTAGTGCTCTGATAATAACTATTAATATTTAATAGTGTTTTTAACAATAGCTGTCAATATTCACTAATGCTCTAACAATTTCTATTTAATAATAAAATAACTGACCTGTTGAGAATTTGATATTGTTGCCGACTCTAAATCTCTTTCTTCTTCTGAAGACTGAGTTTCAACAGTTTTCTCTATGATTACAGTAGATGAGTTGAATTGAATCTCTGTAGGTGTTAACAAGCTGGACTTTATATAATCAGCTGAATCTAGCTCCAGTTCTTCCATTTCTTCATCATTATCATCATTAACCTCAGATTCTGATTGCTCTTCCATAATTGACTCCTTCACTACAGTTTCCATTATTACAGTTTGTTCTTCTGATGGCTCTAAAGATGTACGTTCTATTTGAGAACGAGTGAGAGATAAATGTTTGACAGATTGCGGTTTATCCACAGTTAATGATTGTTGATGATCTGTCGGTGAATCATCTGTTTTCTGCTGAACCTGTTTAACAAGATGTAGTGTTGATGTAGCTATATTTGGTCCCATTATACAAGGTGCCCGTGGATGATATAAACATTCACAAAGAGCTGAACATTCTCTACAAAATGTGGACACCTGAAATACATTATGTATATATCTACAAATATCAATGATAGTTTGAAATTTAAACAAAATTATGAAAATATCTTAAAAAAAATATTTAACTTGATTCTCTTGAGACTAGCAAAACCTGCCTATTGACAGGTTTTGGCTTTCAAATTCCCTCAATCCTGTTTTATATGATAAATTGATCATCAATCAGTACTTGTTGAAATATCACCAACATAAATTTTACACAGTATATGTATTATATTCAAAGTAGATTCAATTTATAAAATTTTAAGCAAGTCATCAAAAGCATGTAACATATATTTCAATCTACTTTTCAGTTTAGTGATTGCACAATAAACGAAAAATAAAAACTTACCTTCAAACTTGTATCTCTCTGTCCAACAGTAAAAATCTTAACAGCACATTGTAATAAGGATGGTGTATTAGAATGTGGTGACATAATACAAGACTTTAATACACCATATAATCTTTTACGACATGATACATCATGATAAGGTATTGGTAAATTATCATCAGAACACTGTATATCTAGTATTATACTTATAACTGTTTCTCCAATATCCTACAATTAATAATATTTGATATGAGTAAAATGATTGTGGTGCCTATCGACACTAGATATTTCCAGATAAACGTAGCCTAAATAGCTTGGCGTAACTATCATGCAAAGCATGTATTGTTCAATTTGACAATCAAAATTGTGCCTGATATCTTACCTTATATGATTTAGATTTTAAAGATGAACCAAAGTAAAATATAAACAACTGTAAAGCTGTAAAAAAAAATGTCAAGACAAGTTGAAAGTTAGTCTTTGTTTTCAAATGAAATAATATGGAATATATAATCAAATAGAAAAGCACTGATGCTGTTTTGGCCATTTTTGAGCAACATATTATGTAAAGTACTGCTGGAAGGGATTGTGATTGTTATTGTATTTTCAACTTACCATTCAAACAAGTTGATGTCAGTTCAGAATTAGCTGCAATATCTATTTTCCTGTAAGATGACATTCCTTGTGTTATATCTTGATATCCCATACTTTTCTTCTTCTTTTTAGAAGGTTCAAAACCATTATGTACACCAGTAGATGATAACTAAAATATAATTTGTGGTCTTCAGAGATCAAGTATGTAATGAGAGTTATCTCCCTTGGATTTGCTTCGATGGCAGTCTTTATCCTTAAAATTAAAGCCATCATGAAAAACTTACTCCTAAAAAAATCCAATACTTTAGACCATGCTATTTTATAACATCATACCTTAATAACATCTATTGGTGGCATAATATCATTAATTAACTCTTGAATTAAATCTTTTTCTTCTTCTATAATATTACTGGCTGCACCTAGTTTCTTAAACCATATACACATAGTCTTATACACCTCATCCCTTAATGAACTACAAATAATAACAATCAAAGTTTATTTTTTTCCCCTTCAGTAAACTTTACAATGACAAAATCATCAGACAAACCTTAAAGTATGATATGTTAGCTTAAAGAAGATGTAGTTCTATTGATAGAAGTGTTTAAATTGATGTTAACGAGAGAAAAAAAAAAGGGTTGTACTTCAGCTGGTCAAAGTATGATAATATAAATAAGATAGCTTTCCTGTTAATGAAAATCTACCCCACTGAGCAACAGGTATATATAACCTTAATAAGAGCTGACAAGGGGCTAGCATAATGTTATCTTAAAAAACCAATGGATATTGCTAAAGATTATTGAAAACGATTGTATACCTGTAACGCTTCTGTTGACCATATTGTGTTTTAGCTCTAGTCCAAACTAAACTTTCTATCATTAATTTATTTATAGATGATGAAAACGGTATCAATATATTTCCACAACTAAAAATAAATAAATTATATATACTCAATGTCTGTATAATTTTACAGTCCAGGATTTAAAATTTTAGTTTTTCTCAATAGAATATGCCATGATACTATATTTTTTTACAGTTATAATGGATAGATGGCAACTGTTTGTAAGAAGCCACAATAACTGTGTTTCCACTTAGAATTGTGAAGTAAAGCTAGCTTTAAAGCCAGCTTTATTGCTGAACACGCTGCGTTTCCACTGAATTTTTCTGGTTCCCGAACCACTTTAGTCTCAATCAAAAAGTGGCACATTATTGACAGTTCGTGATGTACAAGACTACCGATGTTGCGCATGAGACTGTAAAACCAGTACTTCTGGATTGCTGAACGAGAAAAAGCCGACTTTTTGCGTTTCCACGTGTTTAAAAAGCCGGCTTTAAAGCTAGCTTTCATTTGGCCCCCGATAAATTGCCGAACGAGAAAAGTGAGGTTTTTGGTTCTCAAACCGTAAGGGTTCGGCAATTTAACAAGTGGAAACACACAAAAGCTAGTTTAAGACGGCTTTTTGCCCAAGTGGAAACACAGTTAATGAGAATCAAAATCATTTAATAATTGAATCTATCACAGTTGTTAACTGCATCTATCACTTCTCCCAAAGTCTCCACAATATATTCTTCTAGTCAAACATTGCGGTTCTTTGTGTAATGTATTGTTTTTTAAATAATGTGTAGCAATTTAATAACATTTGATTTAAATATCAGAGAGAAACAAGGACATACCTAACAATAAGATTATGTAACAAGGTTAAACTTGTTCTATGTATAGTTGGTAGAATAGATAATAATACTAAATTATCTGTAGTAGGTCTCTTTAACTGAAAATACAATATTATTTTATTTAGGTATTTGCAGAATTTCTAAAGTTAATGTCACAAGTTTCACTCATTACATATGCAACTAAAGTATCCTGTGCTCTAACTGTGGAATTGTTCAGGTTTTGTGAAAAAAAAAAGGTCATACATACCAAAATATTACCTTTCACTTCTAAACATTGACAAATAAACCTTAGGATATCTTCTACAGGTACTTTGGCTACTGCTGTCATATCTTCTCTGTTAGAAATCAACCATAAAATTTATATTACTTGTAGTAAATCAAATGCATTTCTACGTGTATTTTGTAGAAAATAAGAATGGACTTCGAAACTAATATATTGAAAGTACAGTGAGTTTTATATTGGAAAACATGGCACCTCAATTCAGCTGTCGTGTTTTTTTTTCATTTGTGCTATTAAAAGGTTCCTAACCATGTACAGCTTGTATAACATAATGATATAGTATATGGCTTTTGGTTTACAGTCTGATTTGAGCTGAAGAAATTGAACTAGGCCAGTCTTTGTCTTATAAAAACAAAACAAAAACGTACGTCAACAATGAAGATAGAACCTGTGTAAATACAGAGAGCCTGTGTAACAATATATGGTTTCTCTCTGATAATGATTCTGGTAATATATTCAGTTGAAAGCCATCATTACTTTCCTGGTGTTGTTCATCTATGAAAAAATTATTTTAAAATTCACTCAATACATAATCATTCAGACTAAAATTTGTCCATACATTTATAGAAAAGAGAGAAAAGGTGATGACAGGTCATTTCACTATGACTGAGTTTGTGAATTTGACATCACTTACAAAGAGTTCATAATGCCTTAGAAGTTAACAATTTAAATATACCTTACCAGTATTCAATGGTTGATATAACATCGCTATGGTGTTACTTAAAGTTGAATATATTTTAGTAAACTGTGTAGACCATCCTTCTGTATGTTTAATTCTGTTTTTACCCCCACTCCCACAGATACCTAATATGGCTAGACATGATGGGGAATCAGTTTTAGGAACTTCACTTTGAAGATCAATTAATAATATTTTCTCTATTTTACTCTGAAATGTTAAAAAAATGTTTAGAATAATATATCTTATGAAATACTTATTCACTTATGATAATTTGTATGCTTTCTCATGCCACCAATGTTTTGTCAATATTTTGTTTTGGATTTTTGGTTTCAATTTGCAATTTTTAACATCATATGTCTAACACATTTTTCATATCATATTTTTGGTAAAGTTTTGAAGTTGGCAAGAGTGTTAGGTTTGGTCATTATGCCAATAATGCATCAATATCAATAACTCAGCAACTTTTACTCACCCTGAAACTACCAGTTGGGCCTGGATAAGATTCAGCACAAACTTTAATACAGCTAATAGCTTCTTCTCTAAACTGAAATATCAAACTATATTTAAATTTTTGAAACTGTAAATGTTCAGAAGATGATTTAACAATAATCTAGCAATGTTTACTTTTCTCATGAAAAGAAATTCCAGTATTTTAATCAAAAATACATACCAGAGGTTGAGAATATAAAAGAACTGGTAATAACTGTGGTATAATATTAGTTGATATTTCTCGACTTATTTCACTAAATGATGTTGATGATTTAATAATAATTGATAATATTTTACAAGACTGTCGGTGGAAAGTTGTTTCTCCTGGTGACTGAAAAACAAAAACATTAAATTTATAAAGACTATAAATACAAAACTATCCTTCTATTTTCAATCAAATTATGGACTTGTTTATAGTTACTATCTAAAATCATCATATCAAGCAATTTATATGTAGCATTCTATTCTTACCTTTAAAATTTGTAGTAAAAGTTTGATCCAGGTATAGATATTATCAGTAAACACCAATGTTGATGACTGTTTCACTAATGTCTCTAGTAGCAATAGCCCTTCCAATCTACAAATAGTTATTTTTGATTTTAACAAAATTCTTAACTTGAACAATACAGGGCACATTTTTACTATCTATAACAAACAATTATTTATAGAGATGTTTTTACTAGATGTAAAATAACTGCTCACCTTTTATTTGAAGAATTTAAGCAATTGTGAACATAACTAATAACTGGATGAAGAGAGCTGGTCTTCTAAAAATAACAAGTAAAAAAGGATGTAAATTAAGACGCCGGCAAAATAGCCACTTCTAAATTAAAGGAGCCCAGGCTTTATTTGCTTCAGACAATCATCCGACAGCCTCAAACACATGAAATCTTTTGGTTAGCTAATCAGAAATAGTCTACAGAGCTTACCTTTGAAATTTGAGCCTTCAAATCCATGTGTATCCATAATTATCCGTGTTTGAAAAATCATAATGTCCTAAGAAATTACGAACGTCCCGCCATATTGGAAAACGGTTCGTCTTGATAATCAAAGAGTTATCCTTCCTGTCGTGCAATAGAGGTCATCTATATAAACAGACTACAACGCATTTTTCAATTGTAGACTTTGTCAACAGGACACACAATTTTCAGACTGACTGGAGAACAGCCGCGTACAGCACGGAAAAAAAATGAAAAGTGAAATTTTTTGTTTGAGGTATATTTCAAGGTATTTTGCGATTTTCTTAGAGCTTGAGTATTTCTGAGGACTGTTTAAATGTAACAAAGGCCCAAAACGACCCCTAAAACTCAAGCCTGGGCCTCTTTAAAATATAAAAAAGTTCATATATATTCAATATATAAAAACTAAAACAGAGCCGGACATATTTAGATATATAGGAGGGATATGTATTTCTTTTGAATATAAAATCAATTTTTGTACATTTCTCCACAAGGAGTCAAAGACATTCCAAGACCCAGTATATTCCAAATCGCAATAGAAAGAAGATGTTTCGGATTAGGCCTATTATTGAGACTTGAGTTGAAATGTAACAAATTAATTGGTTTCGAATGAGAGGATGCTATACAAACCTGCAAAGAAAATAATTGGTGATCATCTGTAAAACCAATAATGTCTGATACATTTTCAAGAGAGCTAGAATCTTCAAAATAATGTGGAATCAAAGCAGACAACACGTTCTCCATGGGCGCCGCCATCTTTGTTTACAATTTACATCGATTGACTAAATATTTTGGAACGGAATTTTATTTTGATTAAATCTTCTCAATAAAGATAATTCACAATTAGCATTAATGTTTTAAAGTCCTAAATGAATTCTAATATTATTCTAAATAATCATATTATTTATTACTAGTTATTCTGTAATTTTGGAACACGAAAAGAATCTGTTATTCGTTTGTCGTTGTATGATCCAAAAATTTATGTTACCGACATTAGTCAAACTGATAGAAGCCAAGTAATAGATCTACTTATGTTTTTAAATCTTGATAGTTTATGTGAAAGGACATTCATTAACTGTATTGTACTATGTCGTCTATAATATACAATAGTATTTTGAAATGTCGATAGACATTTAATCTTAAATTCATGGTAAAATACGGGACCTGTTATTTACAAACCTATCAATTATCTCAAATATAAGAAATCTTAGTTATAACTTGTAACATGGATGAGAGTAATAATGAATCTGAAGGAGACAGGATTATCATTGATACACAATGTTTATTGGGTAATATAGATACATGTTTAGCCAATTTTCAACCCCCAGAGTCTATTAATGAAGCTGTAAGTATAAATATGCCAGAGCAAAATAAGGAATCACAGACACCCGCTGTCGGATTTGTTAAAAATGCCAATGAAATAACATTTTGTGGAGAAACTGATGAAACAGTAAAACAGCATGTAGAATTGGAAAATATTTCCAATAGTTCAAAAAGCAATCAAGAGGATAAAAACACTCCAGTTGGAAACTATTCAAAATATCTTGAATCCTCAGTAGCCTTAAGTTCCATTGTTTCATCAGACATTGATAGGGCAGAGTCGTATAATTCACCACAAAAAACTAATCATAATGAATCCAACCCTGAAACTTCACAGGATAGTTCAATTATAGCACATCCTGGAAAAGTGATTTCTCGAGAATCAAATATTTCATCTCAGTCAATACAATTATTTAGCCAACAGACCACTTCTCAAGCACAAGCTGAACATTCTCAGGAATTGAAAGGTGTTGATGAAAAAATTTGTAAAAGGAAATTAAGCTCTGAATATGTTGATGAAGATATGTCAAAAAGGAGTAAAATATCAACCAACAGTGAAGACCGAGAAATTCCTAATGAAGATATCACTGTTTCAAATGATGATATAGAGACAGAAAATGATTATAGGTTGGTTAAAAAGACATCTGCATCTTAACTGATTGAAAATACAGTTGATCATTGGGTTTTGACCAGATGTGTGTGATAATTATAATGTTTAGGTTGAGTGGAATCATCATTACGAACAAGATTTAGTTAGCTTAGCATGTTGCACCATACTTATACAATTTAAAATGAATCTAAGGACTTTGATTTTAGTTCCATACAGCATCGTGTGTATGATAGTTGTTTTTTTTATGGTTTTTTTCTTATTCATTGATATCCATCACATCCAAAAATTTTATTCAATAGCACATTTACAATGTTTGAATGTCTAATTGTATTTCTCTGTTGAATTCAGTCAATTTGAATTTTGTTTTCCAGTTATCAAATCAACTATAATTTTGAAAAAGAACCGGGTCAGATAACTGGAGCCTGGGAAGGTTTTAAAGATAAAGATAATAATTTTATTAAAGGATGTAAATGGTCCCCTGATGGAAGTTGTTTATTAACTAATAGTGATGATAATATACTGAGATTATTCAATACACCATCACAGATTTATGATGGTTCTTTATTAGATGTTCCTGAAATGGTAAAAGCTTTAACTTAACTGTTTTTGAATAGACTTTGGTACATTGAGAATAATGTTACTTTAATAAAGTAATTGTTATGAATTAAATTGTTTTATTAAACTAACAAGTAGAAAATTTTTACAATAATAAGATTTTGTAATTCACAGAAAGAGAGAACTGCTTAACAAATGAAAGAAGAATTGTTTTTTATTTTAAAATGTTATTGTAGAAAAGTGTATTAAAGATGAAAGTGGGAGAAACTATTTATGATTATTGTTGGTACCCATTAATGAAGTCCTCAGACCCAGAATCTTGTTGGTGAGTGTTATTATGATATGAAACAATGTCCAAACTTGATCTAAAAATGGTTGTGTCTTACAATCTAATTTTTTGTATTGCAGTATTTCTTATGGTCTAGGAAGTGTTTTTGATTAATTAAACTGGTAGAAGTAGTTATGGTGGATACAAACAATAGCTCCTCAATAGAAGATGTTTTATCATTTTAAATTGTATATAATTTATTTTGTAGTTTGATCAGTACCAGTAGATGTATGCCAGTTCATATGTGGGATGCTTTTACTGGAGATTTGATATGTAGCTATAAATCTTATGATCAGGCTGTAAGTTGTTATATATTCTTATAATTATAGAAATATAGGAATCTTTAGTTTCATTCTGTTTGATCAAGACAAATAATCTACTTCAGCCTGTGTATCTATTAAAGTTCTCCTTGTTGTCATATTTACACTTGAGATTGTTTAGCTCTAGCTAAATTACTAGGAAGTGTTTTAACCTGTTTATGTATAGAATATACATGTCTTTTTTCTCTTCAATTATAGGATGAATTGGTAGCTGCTCACAGTGTAGCCTTTAATAATGAAGGTAGTAAGATATATTGTGGTTTCACAAAAACTATCAGGGTGTTTGATGTCAGCAGACCAGGAAGAAATTTTGAAAACAGGAAAACATTTGGTATGTTACTGTCCTGGAATATGGCCATTATATTTATTCGCAGTCTTAAAGTACACGCTTAAACATTTCTCAATTTTTCTAAATAATTGATGTTTATTGATATGGTATAGGCCAATCTCTTTATTTTTTCTGACCTGTACACATATTTGGATATACTTAAAACTTGCTCTCTGATCTCAATAAATGTTTCTGTTTCAGTTAAATCTGTTGGTCAACCAGGAATAATATCATGTATAAAGTTTAGTCCAGTAGATAGTAGTTTATATGCTGCTGGCTCTTATTCTAGAACAAGTAAGTTGTTAAAATTTCATCAGTGATGATGCAGCATGCTAGGGGGTTATATTAGGAGGACAACACTGTCAGGGTTAAGATTAAAAATGAAAGAGTGACATGTCTTCCATGGAGGGTTTGTGGGGGTTCTCTCCCTTTAGATTTTTAATGCATTCTGAGACATATAATTGAAGGTAGCAAGGGGAAAATGTGATCATTTATTTACTTTCCATAAAACAACCTCAATCATTTGAATATATGTATTTTTTTAACAAATTTTTATTGATTTCAGTTGCTTTATATTATGAACCTCAAGGAGAATTAGCCTGTAGTTTTACAGGACATCAAGGTGGAGTAACTCATATATTATGGTCACCAGATGGTACTAAATTATACAGTGGTGCTAGAAAGGTACATTGATAACATCAATGACATATACTTCTACTGTCTTTTATAGATGTTCTTCTTAATCCACATCTTTTAATACATGACAAAAGAAGTTACACTCTAATTGATATGATATATGACAGTAAATTATTTTCCATCTTTTGAATCTTCTCATAGTACCGCTAATTGAAATACAGATATATGCTCTGTGTGTAATATAGCATTGAACCTAGAGTTAATTCCATTGAATGATAGTTAAATATCATTTTATTTTCAGGATGGTGAAATAATTTGTTGGGATTTACGGAATCCCAGTAAAGTTTTATTCACTGTTAATAGACAAGTTGAAACTAATCAAAGAATATATTTTGATCTTGACAGGTTAGATTTAATAAATTTTAGTCAAAAACAAAAAAGGCCATGGGAAGCAAAGTGAGTTTACTTAAGATCATTTTTAAACGCCCACATGTAAGTATGGGTGTATATTGGAATTGCTCCCGTTAACATTTACCTCGTACTCACTCCTCAGGCTACAATTCTTAAAGGGTTCTTTAGATCTATTGTATTGTGTAAATAACATTATGAAGACATGCTCTGTAAAATTTGGTGATTTCAGGTAAGTTTCTTGAGAGATATTGCATAAAACTCTGATATCTTGTGTGTTTTTTTGCTCATACTCACCGTATGGGGAAAAATTCTCCATGGATTTGAGTTATTGCCTTTGACTTAGTAAATCACGTCAAAATTTTATTGTAGGTGTGAAAGAAGCTACAATTTTCAATGGATTTTGATCAAACTTGGTATGAGCTTTGAAATTGATAACGATTTTTCAATGAATGTTTTTTGAGTTATTGTCTGCCAAGCTATCTTTAAAATTGTTACTATAATATTTATTATACTACTTTGATTTTATATTTGTAGTTCAGGAAGATATTTAATTTCTGGTAATCATAATGGTACAATTAGTGTATGGGATGTTTTACAAGTAGAAGATACACGACCCAAACCAATACTATCTTACAAAGCTCATTATGATACAGTTAACGGTGTTAGGTTTGTATTTTGTAGAAACCCTGCTTATGGCGGTGGATTGTTAAAAACCTACTTTGAGTCTCACAAGTTCTTAATATTTTTGTTATCCCCATTAAGAGAATATCTATAGTCGGGTTAAATCATTCTAAATATTGTAGAAGAGCCTGTGTCCATTGAAAGAGAAATTCCACTCATTTGAGAGCAAAGCAACAATATTCCTGTTTTATCATTCATAGGTGACTATTCAAAATGACTTTTTCTCAAAATTATTATTATAATTAGAATAATTTTTTTTTCAGTCTTCACCCTTATTTACCTGTAGTAGCTACATCATCAGGACAGAGACATTATCCAGTGTTAGGTGATAGTGATGATAGTGATACAGAAGATTTGTCTCAAACCACAGATCTAGTGGATAATAGTATTGGATTATGGTGGCTTTCCTCTTAGTTTTAATAAATATTTTAATCATCTGATTAAGTCATTTTTTTCTGAATTCTTGGAACCATTACCTCTCCTCACATAGTAACAAAATTGGAACTGATAAAAGTATTGAACTAATAAATCTACCATATTATACCCTGATTTTTAAAAAAGAAATTTTTATAGCAAAAACCAATACATGTACTTACTACTGTAGGCCTTCTTCTGTTGTCTAGTATCAAAGATGTCAGATTGAACAACTACATTATAATGGGGATTAAACTTTATATCACATGATCATTTACAGTAAAATTAGGTGCTCATTTATGAAATTGAATTTGTTTACTACATGCTATTGATGGTGTCCTAGTTTGTCATTTTATTACTAGATCAAGTTAAATGATTATACATTGCTTGAGCTTTTACAATCTACAATTCCAAATGAAAAGATAGCCTAGATGGAGGCCTTAATCTCCATGAAATGATAACCGTGTTAACAATATATTTTAGTAGGCCTACCACTCTTGATGCCATAAAGAAAACACCATAAAATAAGGTCCATCATTCACTTGAGGCATTAAGGTTAAAGGAAATATGACTCTCATAAGTTAAAGTCTCAAACTTGGTAAATGAGAATATCTTCATCAGTTAAAATTATTAGGATCACTAAATGAGTCGATATATCCAATAAACAATTTTAAGTGCGTTTCAAAATTACTAAATTTAATACGTTTTCAAAAATATAGTTAGTTTAATAGATTATTACTTAGTTTTATTGATTAATTGGATTATAAAGGATTCTGTCTTGACACCAGGTAAGTCCATTGATGAAAAAAGACTGATTTTAGTCTAGTTTAAACATTTATATGTTTTGCTTATCCCAAGAGTTGGTATACTTTTTAAATATAACAAGTTAGTGTAGTTTGTGAGTTTGTAAAACAGGGTCCCCCAAAATAATTGCCTTTACTGTCGTAAAAAATGAATTCATCTGGAAGTGTTAATCGACACATAAATACACTTAATTTATTCAAGAGGTCCGTATTGGTTTCAAATAAAGTCTATTCAACTGACCTAAACTTTCGATGCTTAATGGAAATTTTAACGGATTACAGAATGTCGTAATAAAATTCTTATTAACGACATTAATGGCCGAAAAAGAAAACTGTCGACTGGCCAAGTAATTTAATTTATTAGAAAATAACATGGGGATTGTTCCAAAATTATGTGTTAGTATTGGTCTGATCGCCTTAGCCCATGCTGCATACTCAGCAACTCAACGTAAGAATTAAAGTCAATAATTATGCTTATATTTTATTATTTTATCGAGGCATGGTAGGCTACTTTAAAATTCTTGACTTGCTATAATAAATAAACGAAAGGATTATTTTTGATAATCATTCTTTTAATAAATCCGAACCTTTCTACGGCAATCTCTTTTTTTACATCTTTATTCTTAGCCTATTATTATTTTATCTTATTGACATCTTTATCAGTTAACTGTATATGACTGTTTCATTTAATTACATTGTGAGTCTGGCTGGGACTATAGAAAATTGAATTTATGCCAAAAGGATTGAGTATTTCATTGCTATAATGTTAATTTATAAGTTTTTTGTTTTCAGATCATGCATATCTCAGATTAACTGAAAAAGAATTTACATGGCTACCTATGGATGTAAGTTGTAAATCATTTATGCATATGTCTATCATTCATTAATTAATGGAATGAATCTTTGGAAATGAAATAAGTAAAATAAATCCAGGAATATTGCATAATGTTGTTAATATTAAATTTTTTGATACAGGACTGCAATATGCTTTCTTTAGAGAAAAAAGAATTTTTTTGTGTTTATTTTAGATAATGATTCAATGTCTTGTTGGATTATCAATAACATTTTATGGAATCATTAATATTGCTGGTCAATTTAAAAGTATAAAAGCAAGTGCTGAAATGGAAAATAAGTAAGTTCAGTTTTGAATATATAGATACTCTAAATCCCAAGCCTATTTAACTAAGACAAAGGAAACTTATGGTCTGTTGCTTATAAAATTATTGGAAGGCATTACATGGCAATTGAATAGACATTATTTTGTTTATTTGTCAAAAATTGATAATAATCATCCACAACTTATATACACTTGGCAAGACAATTTACTGATTTATTGATTTCAGAACCTGGGATATGATTGGAAATCGACAATCTTTTTATACCTTTAACCATAGAGGTAAAGCTCTGTTTAATGAAGAAAGAGAAGAGCTGGAATAAATGATGGATGAATAAAACTTTGATATTTATGAAAGTGAAGAGAGAATGAAAATGATAATGGTCATGCTAAGAGTACCCCTTTAAAAAATACCAGAATGTTTTATAAATTTGTATATAATGTATGCCTTCAAAATTTGAGACTTACATCATGGTGGCAGATATGCTTGTATTAACCACGTCTCATTGCATTTTTATCATACATTTGTTTCATAATTATCATTATTTGTTTGTATATGTACAAGACAATGTATTTAATGTCTCATTTGAGACGATTTTTTATGTAATGTAAATGACATTTTAGAATTCCATGGAACCCATGAAAAACAAGAAACAAAAAGGGACATATCAAGCTATTATGAATACTTCAAGCAGTTGTAATATGAGAAATGAACTTAATATCATGATTATGTTTGATCAGACCTTTAAAGCGAATGAATATAAAATTTGAAACTTTGCCATTAAGAGCATATACTTCATCAGTGAATATACCTGCTGCCACAAATAACTTAAAATAAAAAAAATATAACCAAAATTTATGAGTAATTATCCATAAAGATTCATTTGATTATTGAAAAACGCTTCATACATTGATAAACCTTTTTCAAATTTACCCAGTTTTGTGAGTTTTCTAGATTTTAAGGGAATGTTACTTTATGACATCAGGTAAGTTCACTGGTGGATATATACTCATATTGACCATTATTGAGAACTAAAGGTTTATGGTCATGCTAAGAGTATCCCTTTAAAGGGATAATAGGCCTTAGAACGAACATAAAAATTTAAGTTCACTCAAATTTAGACAATAACAGTATATATCCATCAGTGGACTTACCAGGTGTCATACCTATACATCAAAATCCCTCTAAAATCCGATAAATCCCCAAAATAAAGTAGTTAATCATAAAATGCTTGAGCCATCCATCAAGCGATTTTTAAATCGTGTAATTATAAAGGGAAGTAACTCTAAAATGTGTTTTTTCACGCGTCCTTGACCCCTACTGCTGAATTGCACTTTTTTTTAAAATTCCGAATATATTTTTATTGTGGCTTTTTAAAATTTGATAAAGTGTGGGATGCATACTTATTTTTACTAATAGTCAAAATTAAACACAAGAATAAGATGCAAGTTTATGATCGGCTATGGAAATAAAACACCAATAAAGAAATTCAATATTTTTTTTATCACCATCACACAAATTAAATCATAAATTAACAGTAATAAATCAAAAATTTATATCATCTTATTACCGATATATATTGTGCAGATCCAGGTAAATAATCAATATTTTCATAGTCAACTAGTATAAAATCTTGATAAGATCTATTATATGGCAGTTTGTAAAAACAAAAATTATAAAAAATTGTTCAAGGAATAAACCCATTGACAACATTTTCAAGATCAAGGGCACAAAAGCCCTGTTACTAGCACACAATGAGATTTATCTGAAACTGACAAAAACCGTAGAATCTCACAATCTGATATAAATTTGATGAAACAAATATCAAATAAAATCCAAATTAACATCTATTTTTGATATTATATATGTTAAAACAACATTTTAATAAAAAAAAAATTTAAACACTTAAAACATAAATTTTCAGATAATCAAATATTAATAACATGTAAAATCTCTATATGTTTACCCAAAAACTTAAAATATTATGTTTATTAAAACAAAGGAAAAAAATGTCTTTGATCAGTGGCAACATATTGTAGGAGAAATATTAGTATTAACAAACAAGTATTTAATTCACATTTATAAAATAAATTCTATTGAGCAAGTTATATACTAAGTTTGATTCCCAAAAAATGGGGTAGGTGTGTGTGTGTGTCTGTGTTCACTTAAACTGGGATTTGTGATGATTGAAATGTGGTAAACTAAAATCATCAGCATTTTCCTTGCACATCTTGTAGATTCTGCCTAAAAAAACATCAACTAATGGGGCTGTTCAAGAGTCTATTTGTATTATTTGAGAGCTAAAGTATGCTTGTCTTGTTTATACAAAAAGCAAAGAAAATGCAAGACATCTTGATATTTGAAGATATCCTTTTTTTGACGTATAATATCAGTCCAAAAAGCATTCATTATATTTGGAGTAGAATAAATCCTAACTGAACAGGAAAAACCTGCATTCAGCTTCCTGTCAAGAATCAAACAACAAAATACCCCATGAATTCTAATGGTACAAATAATACTTTTTCTTTAATTGGAAAATGGCAAAGTACAGGCTCAGGCATCTTGGTATTGGAATATTTAGTACAAAATTCTGACAACAATTGTCACTAAAACTTATGAATTGGCACACATATTTTAGCTTTCTGCCACCATATAGCATATTGCACTAATAGAATAAACACTTTCAATAACTTCATAATTTCAAATAACTTAACATATAATGTACAGTAGCACAATGTTGAAATGTATGTTGCAGGCAAAATTAGTATTTTCACACGATTTTGCTGCCTTGATTAAACATTTTTATGACATCAGGATCAGACGTTATCATAAATGGTTTATTTTTAAACATAATTTGAAATTACACAAAAGCTTTGGCTTGATCTTAACAAATATATTTCTTTCCAAAGAATATTCTACTCTGTTTATAGCCAAATGATGTAAAGAGATTCAGAAACTCCATAATCATCATATGTATTGGATCCAATGCATGAAATAACTTACTTTCAAACGCATTTTGTTAACCGGTAATTAATATTATTAATAAAAACTCAAATTAGATAAATACAGACAAGCTATGAAAAGCAAAGAGAAACTTGCAAAATAACAATTTTGGAGGCAATGATATTGATAGAGTTAAAAATATTGAATCCATAAATCACTTAAGCATTTTCTTAATTTCCCTAGAGGTCAACAAATTTTGAAACAGAAAGTAAACAGGTATAATGTAATGCTAGGACATATTAATATCACCGGAATACAATGTGTATAAAAACAATTTCTCTGGCAATCTTCAGCTGTAACAGTTTTCTTTCTTCATACTTAGATGTTTGTCTTTTTCTTAAGTTGTTCAAAAGTCATAAAAAACTAGAATTGGTTAAGGTTTAGTAAGTAACAAATTATTTTAAACTCAATAAATTATAGATCATTTCAATTGATCAACTTGCTGCTTTGCCAGTCTGGTATAACTTTTTCACAATTTATATGATATAATTTGTTGTATGAACACTGTTATAATTTAGTGTTAGAACATGCTCTTATCAATCAGTATTACAGTGACATCTTCTACAGGGCCAACAGGTTGTTTATTAATGGCACTTAATACATGTATGTAAAATAAATAAAAAAAAGAAAGATGTAAAAAAAACATGTTTTTCTTTTGATTTGAGTTTTATTTAAGGATACAATAATATTCCACGGACCAAGTCGAACCCATGTTGGTATGAATCCTTTATATAGAGCTAAAAATCCTTCTGTTTTAATGGTCTGAAACAAACAAGTTAATGGTTTAAATTTATATTTTTAAGAAATCTGTTATAGCTTGCTAGATAAATTCTATTGCGTCATAACTAACTTTATTATTCAGCTTTTAACTTTGCTACATAAAATTCAACTTTGCACCAAATCAGCTTTCATATACAGAAAAAAATATCCTTACCTTGACGAAACAGTCAAGAGATGATGTATATATTTTAGGTATATTACCAGTAGCTGTATTAGTTACTTTTAATTTCTGTTGATTCATTAGACGAGTCTGTAGAAGAAAAAAAAAGATGCACTTGAAAATTATGATCTAAGAATTTAATCTAGATGATTATTTTGATGATAAGTTTAATATTAGTTTATTTCAAGAAGGTAAATTCAGAAAGAAGTCAAAGATAAATTTATTTACCAAAGATAGAAGAGAGATTGTATATTAGAACTTAAAACCATGTTAATGTTATTCAATTTAATTAAAATTTTTGATCATCCATGCTGTATATTGCTCCATGTGTAAGAAACAGTAATAGATCTTTTTCTTAACAGTTGTAAAATACAATATCTGACAGTTATCTAACTAATACATGATTATTTACTAATATAAATTCCTTTAATTTTCATTTTAATATAGGGAATACTCCTTGGAATACACCTCTTGTTTGCATGAAAAATTACAGTGCTGAAGACGTCAGAATTTTGATTGGCTGCTAGTATTATCAACCTGTCGTGAGCCCTAACTGAAGTGACTAAATTAAAAATAAAAGTTTTAAAAAAATGGGAATTTTAATTATACAGAATAGGTGTATGACTTAAATTACAAATGAAATTCAAAACAATATTTTCATAAAACTAGGTACCATTTGCATGATCTAAGAGTCAACATTTCAGCAGTTTACAAAACTAGGTGCTTTAAAAACTGTATAACACTGTCCTCACAACAAATGTTCATTAAAACAATAGTGGTCCATATAATTAAATAATACATAATATTTCTTACACATTGTCAATCAAGTTCAATCACACAAAGTATTGAAATGATAGCATGAAAAAAGAATGGCAATAGTTTTATCTTGAAAAAATCATAAATCACTTGCGTAATTTCATTCAAGAAAAAAAAATTGTTATCACAAGATGTGTTGATCCATCTTTACAATTTAACATACACTCAAGCAATGAAATCATTAGTCAATCATATTGATTTGCTGGTTACTATGAACATGAAAACCCTGAATTACAGATTTGAGCCATGTCTAGTACTAGAACTGTTTCTGTCTTATTGTACAAGAACTATGATTGTTTCAAGATAAACAAACAGATTTGCCATTCTAAAGGAAACTAACACTATTAATTTACAGCATATAAAATAGTTGGCTACCAATTTAGAAAGGGAGACAACTTAACTACACCCACTCAAGAGGCACGGTGCGGGCACAATCAACGTGCCTGCTTCCTTTCCCTTGTTTTAATGTGGGCTTCGTTCTAGTCGGCTTTCTCCACATCTTCTCCGTTGGACAGAATCTAAACCTTAAAAATCAATTAACCAATCATAGTAAAATAAGTGGTCAGATGACCACAACAAAATTTATCATTAATTTTCATAACATGATATATGAATTTGCAATGAATTAGATAAAGGTTGAAGAAACTTTCATAAAAGAATTTTTGTAATGACAATTGAAGTGCACAAGTATTAGTTAAGTGATATCAGTGTTTCCAGATCAACTGTAAGAGATTAAGGCAAAAGTTATGTTGAGGTTATTTCTACTGGGCACTCTAGATCATGAAAGTTTCTCCAACATACAAAAGTCAAATTTCTAATCATGCACATTTAATTCGATTTGCAGTAGATTAATTAAGAACATGGTACTGTATAATGAAGTCATGTGTCTACGGTCACTATCAAAAGATAGCTTGCCAGGCAAGGTAATATACGCCCACTGGAAGCATTGATTTTGAATAAAAAATGAAATATACATATACTTCTTTTCTAGGGTGATAAATGTACAATATTACTAAGTTTCCTTAAAATCTGTCAAGAATTACCTGAATATCAAAAGACATATGACTGCTTTTGTTAAAGTAAACTGTTTTAAAACAAAAGTTTTATGTTTAACGGTAAGATCACTCTTGTTTTTGTAGAATATAATATTACTAAAAACTTTTTACATTAGATGTATGTCACAAACCCCCTTCATAACACACTGGTTATTTGTCGCGTGCAGTTTCTCTTTTTACATTTCACTTTTGTCATATCTATTTTGTCGTATCTTTTACGTTCATCACATGACCATCACATGACCAAAAAATAAAAATCATATAAGAACTGCTCCCAGTGGAATTTATAGTCTTGCTCTTCATGACAGACGGTGAATGAATTTTCGCCACCCATTTCCATAATAATAATAATGATTCTTTGATGGGTCAACAATTTATTATGCATAACATTTTCGATTTCCCATTTAAATTCGATTAATTATTTAAGCCTTTGCTTAAACTATCCCTCTGCTAAAGCCCCTTTCCAGGTTAAGAATTGTTTTTCTTTTCTTTATTTTTTGGCATTTATCTATTTCAGTGGTTTTCAACCTTGGGCATGTCGGAAAACTTTTAGGTGACTCGAACAACATATAATCGCTAAAAAAAAAAACTGTTGTGTCTGTGAACATGTTATGGTTTGAGATTTAATGCAAGGCCTTTAAATTCAATATTTGAAATGAAATGGGAGACGCAAACTTTTCATTAACCAAAAAATGGGGAAATTGCTGGAAAAGGTTGAATACCACTGATCTATTTAGAACCATCCGATTTTTAGGTCGCGGAGCTTCAAAGACAAGCTGCATCTCACCTCACTTCAAACCCCCCCCCCCCCAAAAAAAAAGCTTTGATCTACTACTGGTACTGCTGCCACCAAAAAATCGGCCACTCTCCATTCCACTACTACTATTAGGCCTCGGTTGGGGTCTACTTGTAGTACAACTAGTACTAGCCTTATAAAGTGAAAACAGGCGACACATTACTTGACGGATAATATTAGTAGTATTATTAGTTAACTCCTTATCGGTGGTTTGTGACTGGTTTTCTGACTCAGACAAAACCTCGGAATTTGAAGTGAGGTGGGATGCAGCTTGTCTCAGTAGCTCCACGACCTTGTTTATGTTGTCTGCTAAGTACAAGTATCTGAATTAAGGGTCTTGATTATCGAAGCTGCTATTCCCTTTTCTTGAAGCGGAGAACTATATTTTTATTTCCGAATGATGTGTCCAAATAGATAAATGCGAAAAAAATGAAGAAAAGCAAAAAATATTCTGGAAAGGGGCTTTAGCAGCAAGACAGTTTAAGCAAAGGCTTCAACAATCCAACTTAAATGGGAAATCGAAAATGTTATGCATAATAAATTGTTGGCCCAAATAAAGAATCATTATTATTATCATGGAAATTGGTGGTGAAAATTCATTCACCGTCTATCATGAAGAACAAGACTATAAATTCCACTGGGAGCAGTTCTTAAATGATTTCTATTTTTTGGTCATGTGATGGTCAGGTGATGAACGTAACAGACATGACAAAATAGATATGACAAAAGTGAAATGTAAAAGGAGAAACTGCACGCGAGAAATAAACAATATGTTAGGGGGGGGGTTTGTGACATACATCTAATGTAAAAAGTTTTTAGTAATATTATATTCTACAAAAACAAGAGTGATCTTACCGTTAAACATAAAACTTTTGTTTTAAAACAATTTACTTTAACAAAAGTTGTCATATGTTTTTTTAAATTAATGTATCTTGTTTTATCGCACATGTCATTTGACTTATTACAAGGGAATAAGACACTTCTTCATTGCATCTAATTATGGCAGCTATTCCCTTCCATACTTAGGTGATAACAAATACAATTTCAGCAAGTTTTGTCAAATCGGGCCAGAATTGTGCTTTGTAGAAAATTTACAAGCCAAAATTTTAACTCATTTTCAAAAACAAGGGCAATAACTGATACTTAACATTTTAGATTTAACTGAATTTAGGGTTCATCTTTAGGTGATTACAAATCCTCAAGCCAAGTTTTGTCAAAATCAGTCAAGAATTGTGACTTGTAGAGTGTTTTCAAGGGAAAACTCAAACGCATTTTAAAGAACAAGGGCAATAATTCATTAAATATATTGAATATATTTAGATATTTATTATTTTCAAAAAGGTTCATCTTTAGGTGATTTTAAACAATTTCAGCAAGTTTTGTCAAAATTGGTCAATATTTGTGCCTTGTAGAGTAATAACTAATACTAATTTTTGTTCGATTTAAGGGGGTTGACAACCTTATCGTTCGAAGTGTATTTCAATCAAGAAACGTATTAAGTTTATATCCATTCTATTTGGCATTAAAAGAAACACATCTAGTAAAAATTTTAGCTCAATTGCTTCAGTAGTTCGTCTGATATCCGTCCGTGAAGATAATCTATTTATAGAACAAAACGGGGTATTCCTCTATGTAGACGTACAAATTACGTTGTCAGTTGACATTTGTGATTACAATGTCATCGGCTAAATAAACATTCTCTACGTTTGCTGGTCAGTTATTGTTAATATGGGCACGCGAAGTAAGAGTTTGTGTATCGGGGGAATCCAGAAGTCACGTGATGTCCCATAAATCTTTACGTCACAGATAAACATAGAAAATTTTATGATTGGTGGGTAGGGGTGTTTTGACATGTGCTAATCCATTGTTTTAGCACTCCAATTGTGTGGATATCAGTGCATATCGATGCCTAATAGGTGCTTAAAGATTTCTACAGCATGAAAGACAATCTTTTAACAACATGGTTGTTAATTTAGTAAGGTGTACATGTGTTTGCAAAATGTTGAAAAAAAATGCCATTTTTCCAAAAGCATATCTCGCTTACAATTTATCCGATTTTTACAAATTTTGGCTCCATCTAAAGCTTACGATGTCCTCTATAACTTTACGTTGGCTTTTTTTTATAAAATGAATAGTTTTTTAAAAATTCAATTTTTCGTAAATGCACTCGCAAAATTTTGATTTCTATCAATATCTTCAAAACAAAACAAAATTTTCCAAAAAGCCAACGTAATTTTGTAGAGATACATGAAGACTTGCGTTGTGCAAAATTTCAACCTTCTATATTAAATAGCCTAGTAGATATGCTAATTTTAAGGGAATAATTGACGTTTTTTTCGTTCATCTTTCATACCCTATTTCTTAAAGTTGAAATGTCATAAAGAAATAAATTTTATATTTTTGGATAGCTGAAAGTCCCCTCTTTCCATTGATATTTAAATATTTCAGTTAGGTGGAAAAGAAGTGTTGAAATCGTCTATTTTTTGTATATAGGTTTAGAGTTGTCAACCCCCTTAACTGGTTTTCAATAGGTTTCATCCTTGTGTGATAAGAAATACTCAAGCCAAGTTTGATCAAAATCCATTAGAAATTCGTATCAAGAGTGTTAACAAGCTTTAAATTGAATGCGTTTTCAAGAACAGGGGCAATAACTCATACTGAATATATTTCGATTTTGCTGATTTTCAGTAAGGTTCATCCTTGAATTACCAAGTTTCATCAAAATCAGTTAAGAATTCCACATTGTAGAGTGTAGACGAGCCATTCAAGAACTCATACTAATTTTTTCCAGATTTCGCCATGTTCAATAGGGTTCATCCTTGCGGATTCATAAACTCATATCAAGTTTCATCAAAATCCGTCAAGAATTGCACCTTCTAGAGTGTTTTTGAGCAATTGTAGATGGATCGATGGAAAGACGGACGGACAAGGGTGACGACAATATACGCCCCCCATTTCTTGTGGGTGTATATCAATAAATGTTATAATAGTTTAAGCCATCTTTTATCTTTATCATGTGGATATTTACATTTACATTATTTTTCATTGCCAGATTCTTTGATTGATTCTTTGCATGTTAGCATGTTGTACTAAACATTTTGAAAGCAAATGAATTTTGTGCTAGTGAATATCAATCATATTTTTGTCAGGTATTGAAATTACTTCTTAGATGATGCCAATATCTGGAGAGAACTGAAATCAAGTTGCTGCTGATGCATTGTCATTCATGTTCTAACAATTCACAGAAGTAATTTCAACCAAGACATTGGAAGAATATTTCTATTATATAACAAGTAGCAAAATATATCATAAATTTTTACCTTAACAACATCTATAGGGTTTGAAGCTACAGTTCCAACAAAACCAGCGAAGAAGGCAGCTCTATCAAAACAGTGCAAGGTATCAATGTACATATTCAATAATTATTCATTTATCAACATAGAAGAGAAAAAAAGGTTTTTAGTTATGAGTATCTCTCGCTGGTCATTACAGGCTCTGACAGGAACACATAAAAAAAAAGTTTTTTTTTTTCAATTTATTATCTTGATAATGAATGAAGTACTATTCCGATTTATACTTACAGAAAATGTGTTTCTATAGAATCACCCAAATAACCAGATTTAATTATATGTTTTTTACAGACATCATAAGCTGGTAATTCTACCCCTGCAACGACAGCTGCCCTCTGAGCATTGGGACCAACTCCCTACAAATATGATCATTATTTTGTGTTTTAGTGTATCATCAACATGGGCAAGTTAATACAGGACTTATTATTAATGATTGGCAAATGATCAATTAGCCATACCCTTTTGGTGTACAGTTGATCAACACAGACACTAATACAATGCTCAAACATGGCATAAATATTGATCCTGCGAAACTTCTTCGAAAATTTCTCTATTGAGAAGCATAGACATTTTACACATTTGTATTCAAATCTTGAGTACCTTACAACAAACATCTGCAACCACAAAAATTCCACTACAAAAAATCTTAGACTTACCCTCCACAGACCAGGAATACCTTCCGATTGATAAATTTTCAAAAATGACCTAAACATTGAATCTGAAGATCCAGATGAACCCTGAGCTTGTAATCTAACCTAGAATATGAATAATTAATATCATTAATAAGAAATTGTTCCCTCTCAAACTTTAAAATGCATGCTGATAATCATGTCATTCACAATTGCAACTTCTGTCTCAAAATACATGATTTTGGCAGCATTTTCCATGTACATGAGTGCTTTACATACTTTAACATAACCAGCTATCAGTAATAATCAGAGGATACCTGTATTATATCAAATATGTTTCTGAATATTATATTCTATTTAATTTGATTCAAATGTTTGTATTGATTGCTTATTTTTGTGTAACAACACATAACAAAGATAGTATTGCAAAGAAAGGTGACATTCACCCACCAGCAGCTTTGTTTGCAAGTACAAATCATTGTTTGTTGTCCAATGTCAATTCATTCAAAATGAAAATTTCATTTATAATCAGATAAACAAGTGGTTACAACCGTTGCCAAGCAAGATACGCCTACTTTAAAGTATATTTCTGTTTAAACACAGGTTATTTGAGCCTAATCCAATATCTCATTAATATACATGATCACAACAAATTTCATTCATATCAGACACTAACTTAATCACATTCACAAGATAATTTCGTCAAAATCAAACGTCTTCCAGGTTTCATAAATAAGAATATTCACACCAAATTTCATTCAAATCAGACTTAATGACATTCACATGATAATTTCATCAAAATCAAACTTCTTCCAGGTTTCATAAATAAGAATATTCACACCAAATTTCATTCAAATCAGATAAACAAGTGGTTACAGCCATTGCCAAGCAAGATACGCCTTCTTTAAAGTATATTTCTGTTTAAACACAGGTAATTTGAGCCTAATCCAATATCTCATTAATATTCATGATCACACAAAATTTCATTCAACTCAGATAAACAAGTGGTTACAACCGTTGCCAAGCAAGATACCCCTACTTTAAAGTATATTTCTGTTTAAACACAGGTTATTTGAGCCCAAAACAATATCTCATTAATATTTATGATCACACCAATTTCATTCAACTCAGACCATAACTGTAGTCTCTATCACGTTCACAAGCCAATTTTGACGCGTTTTGACTAAGTCTAGTGCAATTCTCAAAAGATAGCTTGCCAGGCAAGGTAACGTACGCCCACTGGCAGCATTGAATTTGAAAAATAAATAGAGCAATAACTCAAAAAACATTCACTGAATTAATATTGAAGCTTCTATTGTGGATACAACCCGAATTTGACGCGTTTTTACTAAGTCAAGGGCAATAACTCAAAAACCGTTCATGCGATAATTTCCATTTTCGAACTTGACCGAGATATCCTTAATATATACATGTATACCAAGTTTCATTAAGATCGGATAAAAACTGTAGCCTCTATTGTGGATACAACCCAAATTTGACACGTTTTTACTAAGTCAAGGGCAATAACTCAAAAACCGCTCATGCGATTATTTCTGTTTTCAAACTTGACCGAGATATCATCAATATATACATGTATACCAAGTTTCATTAAGATCGGATAAAAACTGTAGCCTCTATTGTGGATACAACCCAAATTTGACGCATTTTTACTAAGTCAAGGGCGATTACTCAAAAACCGCTCATGCGATTATTTCTATTTTCGAACTTGACCGAGATATCATCAATATATACATGTATACCAATTTTCATTTAGATCGGATAAAAACTGTAGCCTCTATTGTGGATACAACCCAAATTTGACGCGTTTTTACTAAGTCAAGGGCGATAACTTAAAAACCGTTCATGCGATAATTTCCATTTTCAAACTTGACCGAGATATCATCAATCTATACATGTATACTAAGTTTCATTAAGATCGGATAAAAACTGTAGCCTCTATTAAGGATACAAATCAAATTTGACGCGTTTTTACTAAGTCAAGTGCAATAACTCAAAAACCATTCATGCGATAATTTCCATTTTCGAACTTGACCGAGATATCATCAATATATACATGTATACCAAGTTTCATTAAGATCGGATAAAAACTGTAGCCTCTATTGTGGATACAACAAATGTGGACGGACGGACGGACAGGGGCGACGGCAATATACGTCCACATTTCCATGTGGGCGTATAAAAAATTCTCATCCAAAAACCGTCAATGTCGAAATGCTGCAAGATCTTGTCAATAGAAATGTTCACACCCATTTGCTTTCAAATCAGATGAAAATTGTAGTTTCTGTCATGTTCACAATTTTGGATGGACAGACCAACAAAGTTATAATGTGGGCGTATAAAATATGAATTAAATATGCAACTTCATTAGAAAGGTGATAAAATAATTATGTAACATAATCTCACCTTTAATACATCTGTAGGGTTAGCCATAAAACTAGAGATTACTCCAGCTACAATACCACAAAAAACATTAATACTGAGTTTTTCATCTGCAATATAAAACCATAAGTTTAATTTTTAACTATAACTAACAACTATACATGCATAACAACCTCATTCCACAAATATACTTACAACAATCACAACATAACTAATGAAATATTTTGATGGAGGCCCTCTATAGAATTAAAGTTTAAGAATGATTAAATTATCACTTACTTTTAGGATCTGAGGAAAATAACCGTTTGAGATTCTGATATCCTCCTATTTTAATGGTACCATACGTAGCTTGTCTTAATAAAGCTGGTGCAATTCTACAATTCACAAATCAATAAATAATATAGTTATCTAATTAGTGGAGACAACCCTGGTAGATAGTAGAGCTGATGTTGAAAACTAATCTTACTTTTACAATAATAATATTTAATATAAAATTCAGAACACCTAAAGCCTAGGTTACAGGGGATATGACTTTGTAGCCATTGTCCTGGAATCTTAATTTGGACTTCCTATTATATTCAGGATTAAAATATTTAAATTCATAATCAATAACAAACTAAATCAGAAAATGTGAATTTCTTACCCAGAATATAAAGAATAGAATCCTTCTTCTTTAAAAATTCTAAATAAGGCATGGGTCATGCCTCGATATTTTAATTCTGTTAACCTAGTATCAATTACTTGACCTTGAATTTGTAATCTGGTTTTAGTTGTATCAATTGGAAATGTACCTAGTTAATAAAATCAAAGATAACTTTTTGAGAAAGCTTTTACATGATTAAAAGAAACAGAAAACGAAGGTAGCGATGGCTATCATTAAACAACCACATTTTTAATGGCAGCCAGTTCGTCTGGGAGGTTGACAAGAGTTTTCGGTAAATGAAATATTTTTATACAATAGGTTTATTCATGGGTAATTTAAACGATAACACCAATCATATCTACAATTTGACGCTTTTTTAAGAACAAGGGCAATAACGCCAATATTTTTCAATTATTTCACAGTTTTCATGATTTGAACGCCAAGCCAGAAGGGAGCAAGAGCTAAATTGGTAAACAAATGAAACTGCTATAAATTACTTTTAACACTGACACATGTCAAACAAAGTCCAAAGTAAGGTAAAGCTGTCATTAATTCAGTTGACCAATCAAAAAATTTGTTGTATTCTGTCATTGGAAAACCAACGTGCATTTCGTGAGGAGCGTGACAAATTGCCATTTTGCTTACCTCTGGCAAAACTGCTTCTTCCATCATCTATAATATTGTATAGTAAATCGTGCTATTCTGAGATTATACATGTACCTCTTTGCATGTTAGAGGCCTCACCCTCAACATGATGTATTAATGTATAATTCTAAGATTTTATCTCAGAAAATTTCAGTTATCTGGCTTGATCATAGTTCAATACCGTACCAGTTCTAAAAAAAAAAATTGGAACTTACCACCTTCAGCAGTCATAGATGCTAACCCACCAAAAATGAAAGGTCTCCAATCTACAGGAGAAACCATTATTTTAGTACCTTCACCCTTGGAATGTTCCTGAAGGGTTTTTTCTTTTTTGCCTTCCGTAGTTATAGCTTGTTGAGAGGCTTAATACTTGTAACCCAAGTATAGACCTGGATCTGTTATGAGATAAATATCAATTCTGAAATGAATTAAAACTTATACAAGATAAGAATGCAAAAAATAATTGCAATTGTGCAAATTTGATTGCTGACATTAAGGGAGCTTATATCTGTAGATTGAAAGGTGTCACTTGTCAACATAAAAACCGAAAGTGTGGTTTGTCTATAAACGTACAGCCTGAAAGAAAGAAATTGGGTCAGAAGATTATTGTATTTATTACCAACAGTTTGCATAGCTTTCAAAAAAAAAATGAAACTAGAGCCGTACGCCTAACGGCACTGAAGCAGTGCGTTCCATCTAGGGATTCGTTCGTTAAGCAAAAGACAAAAAGGGTTTTTTAAAATACAAAAATGTGCATCAGAAATTCATTTTGATTTCATAACAAACGCTCCCATACCCCCCTTTCCCCCCCCCCCTCTGTGCCCCTCCCCATCCTTAGCCCTCATCATCAATTAAGATAGATAATAAGTTAAAATCATAATGAAACATGGATAGAGGGTCGTTCGGATCGGGTCCAGATCGCCGAAACTCATATTTTGTAAATCGCCCAAACGTAGAGAATAATACCCAATAGATTGTTTTATATATTAAATTCGCAATTTAAGATGGCGATGAAACCAAAAGTAGATATCGTGCAAAATATATATATATAGCATTTAATAGACAATGTCGAAGCTATATTCAAATCGAAATTGTAAAAAATCAAAATCAAAATTCAAAAATCAGTTTTCATATATATTCCGGCAATCGGTTATAGATTCTATATACATCAAAATAACACAAATCGCATTATCCCCTGAGACCCTATTTCGATTTAAAGAAAAACACGCACAGTTAGTATAGAAGAAATTACAAAATTTTGAAATTTTTAAACACGCAATTTTGATTAAAATACCAAGCGTGATATATTAATGGAAAGATGACATTTAGCGTAAAAGGAATATGTGAGAAATTCTGTCCTATGTAAATTAGGTTACGTGATAGAGCTCTTTAAAGTTAAAATTCGTGATTTTCAATTGACTGCAAAACCGGAAGTATACATCGGACAACAACACTGAAGATACCATTGGGTAGATATAATTAAGGGCAATAACTTTTGTACAGGTCAAAAGGTCACCAAAGGTCAAGGTCACGAAATATGACCTTTTAAATTTTTTATGATTACTGAAAAATTTCAACCGGTAAAAAACAAAAAGCAAAATCAAAATTCAAAAATTCCTTCCCATACTTTTTTGCGCAATCGCTTGTTGTTTAGAGAAAGTCTAAAATTATGCAAATTAGATTTAACCCTGAGGCTCCATTTTGAGTTTTACAAAAGTTAGTCATATCAATATGTGGGCTGAGCCGTTACTTCCGGTACGGATTTTTTAAATTTCAGCATCATTAATAGACAATTGTAGCTAATTGCAAAATAAACTTTTCAAATATCTTCATTATTCCGGAAGTGCAAACTTCAACTTTCAAAGCAAATAACATCAAAACCAGAAGTGATATCAAAGTTTTGAAAATTAATTATAGTTCGCAATTGAAATGTCTTTATATCTGTAAATTTTCAGATCGATCGAAATAAAAATGTAGAAGTTGAAAAAAAGGCAAAAATTTAAAAAGTCAGCGACAAAGTTGGGAAATGTATAATTCTTAAATTGCTATCTTGTAAACAAAGATTGAATATAATAAACAAAGAAAATCCGATCCACATTGATTAAAAACTAGCGTCGCAAATGAGAAAAAACCTAAAGTTAGTCATACCGTCGTACGTCATTTCTGGTTGGACAAAATGGCGTGAAAACACATTCCCCTGATTTAGTCTCGCAGCATTTACGGGACAAATGTTAGCAGTTTGTATGTGGCACTTGTAGTGCTGAGGACTTTGACCAGAATTCGAAAAAAAGAAAAGAAAAAAAAACATTTCGAAAACAAAGCAGTGCGTTCGATAGAATCATGTTTTAATGGCAACTTCCACTTACATATTACAGATATGCAAGAACGTTATCTTTGAGAAAGATCAGGCTGCTGTAGACGAAAATGACTATTATGAATTGAGAAAAATGCAATGACAACTATACTATTTTTGCCCATTTAATTTTACTATTTGTCACAACTTAAATTTTACCTGTTTTACGTTTAATAGATGGTTCTTTGAAGTCAAAAGTATATCACATATATCATATATGAACTGTACTAGTTGTCCTCAATAAAGAATCTGAATGAATTGACAAGTACTACATCTTTTATCAACAGTTTATTATAGGTATTGAATGTCATTGATCCTTGTCTTGATCTATAGTAACATCTAAACAACAGGGTCACGCTTAACTTTTATTACTAACCTATATCAGCTGAATATACAACTTTGACCTAATTTGGTATGCTTTTGACCCTCAACAAGTTGAACAAAGATAACTTGCCAGGCAAGGTAATATAGGCCTATTCATATTGGCATATTTGATTTTGAATAAAAAATTGAAAGTACAGTAACAATCAGCGAAATGAATTATTCAATCTATCATATACTTTTCTAGGGTGATGAATGTACCAAATTTTGAAGTTTCATTAAAATCTGTCAATAATTATACCTAATAACAATACAATAACTCATTAAAGATTTTTGGGAATGAATTTTTAATTTTTCAAAAGGGTTCACCCTTGGATGATAACAAACAATTTCAATGCATTTCATCAAAATCCTTAAAGAATTGTGTTGTGTAGAGTATTTACTGGACAAAAATTAAATAGTTTTAAAGAATTCATTATTTGCAATATTTTTGACGTGTTTTCAAAAAGTTATAACTGATGCTTAAGATTTTTTGATTTACAGTATATCCTGCTCATACGACCACCTTTATTAAGAGCCCACCTTCAATAAGCGACCACAATAAATTCCCCCCTACGAGTTTTCAATGTAATTATCGACTTATAAGCGGCCACCTTCATTACGCGGCCATGTATTTATACTCCCAATTGATTAAAATAACTCAATTAAGCGACCATGACACTTTTGATTATCTCCCGTAACAAAAATCGCGTTCACGCGTCGGCAATATTCAATGAGATTATCGCTAATCGGTAATTAGATTATCTTCTACAGATTAATTTTATAGCTTGTTGCTGATTAATATTGATAGATATCATCGTATTGACAATTATTATAAAGTACTGTAAAGGCTTCAATATTTCGATTTTGGTAAAATTTAGACTACCGTAAATTTGATCAGAAAGCGAAAGTAAGGTATACCGGATGTTGTTATAAATACATATTAATCAGGTGAAAATGGAATAAAGCGTGTTACCGGGCAATTAAAATGCAAGTAAGGGCGGATATCTTATTGATTTAAGGTAGAGAATTTTGACTTTGAAAACGATAACTGTGAGAACATTGGTATCTAATAGAAAATAAAATACGACAAAATATAGTATCCCGTCGGAAGATAGGAGATTGCATGCAAAAGCAGTAGAAACTATACATGTATGAGTAAAAGTAAGATCCTATGATTTCAAAAATGTCAAAACGAAATGGTCTTGCAGTTCCTCTCTTAAGAGGCCACCTTCACTTAGCGACCGTTTTTGAAAATTCCCTTGAGTGGTCTCTGAATGCAGGTTCTACTGTATCTGATTTTCAATAGGATTCATCCCTGGGTGATTACAAATATTCATTCAAATCAAAATCCTTAAAGTATTGTGCCTTATTGAGTGTTTATGGGCCAAAATCAAATGCATTTTAAAAGACAAGGGCATTAATTCATGTTAAATATATTTTGATATTTTTGATTTTCGATAGGATTTATCCTTGGGTGATATTTCAGCAAGTTTCATCAAAATCGGTCAAGAATTGTGTCTTCTAGAGTGTTAATGAATCAAAAATCAAACGCTTTTTCAAAAACAAGGGCAATAATTTATAATAAATATTTCTCGATTTATCTGATTTTCAATAGGATTCATCTTTGGGTAATAACCTATACTCAGGCCAGGTTTCATCAAAATCCATTAAGAATTGTTCTTTCAAGAGTGTTAAAAGCTAAAATTGAACATATTTTCAAAAACAAGAGCAATAACTCATACTTGTTCTCCATTTTCAGTGCTTGATTGAGGCCTCAAATATATGTTCAAAGCAGTGGCTGATTTTAGACTTGTTTGGCCATAGACAGATTTTTGGTAGAGGGTTTAATTTTAAGGAGGGGGCATGGTATAATTACAATTTTATGGCAAGAAGCTTGTTATCTTTTTTTTTCAGGAACAAATCAATCAGCTCATCAGCATCAATCGTACACAGGATTCATAACAATTAAGCTAAAACAGTTTAGCTAATTCTCAAAGATCACACATACATCCTCAGTAAGAGTAGACAAATTTAAATATGAGAACTGTTCTCTGCAATTTTTAAGATTGCGAAACCATTATAATAAGGTATAAGGAAGTTTAGTACGTTTTGTGTGAGGAAATTTATCATTGGCATGGACACATTTTCATTAGCCCTGCAGAAATCTAGGTGTTTTTTGATAAATTTTACTTATACAAAAACATGTCATAGCCTGAATATTCCATGGGTGGCTAAAGGTTAATCTGCCTATCTATGGTATAAAGTAGTGCTCACACGAATAGTGATTTTTGCTATTCAACGGCATTATTCGATTTGTATTCGATTAATCGACGACATTTTCAACTAAAAAATTGCATTGAAAAATCAGTTTTAATATCGGTAAAATTTGCCGGTTTTCTCTTACAATTCAGATTTACAACAGTACTATAAATACCTCACTTTGAAAGGGTATTTCATGACATACAATTATTATTTATTACATGCCGGTTGTGTTTTGAGGAATAATAAAGCCGGTAAACAATGGAATAAAACGTATTCAGTTCTAATTGATAAAAAAAATCGAAGTACCAAAATAACAGAAAACCATACGAAGTGAACCTTCTTTCATCTGATTGGATAATTACATGTTTATATTTATACCAGCTAATCAAAAGTTAAATACTTTGATTATCCAACACTAGTTATATAAACGAGATGCAACGCTGAGAGACTTGACAACACAATCTATACATAACTTGGTACAGGGATTATCTCTAAATAAATCCTAATAAATTGCGTAAAAATCAGTTAACAAAATTACTATTCATAATCTTGTGCTAACCAAAGCGGTCTGTACTTCCAGGCATGAGATTAAAATAGATCCACGGATAGTTGTTTGTCTACGTTTGGATAGAAAACTGAAGGTTTAATTCTTAAAAACTGTATTGCACTGCGGTTCGATATGAACAAATTGATTCCGGTTGATTCATCCTATATCGGGGTCGGTTCGTCTAAGTAGATTTTACAACGCACATTTGTAACCTTAGAACTAGGATAACCAACAGTGGTAATCAGAAACTGTTGTGTCGGAATTTAAGTTCAATTTTGAAACATCAGTAGCAGTTTGGGGTGATTTATTTAAAGTTAAATATTTCTAAACAAAACTCTTGCATTAGCCCGCATATTAGTTTGACTGCCATTATAAAGACAATGTTATTCAAAGGGGAGTTTTCAAAACGTCCGAATGTATTATCATTTAATCTTGCTTATAGGCGAATAATCGAGTAGACCTAGTAAAATCCGATTCGAATATAGAACTAGTACCTAGGCTAGGAATGGGTGAATCTATAAACTAGGCCAGTAATAAGCCTACTTCAAGTTAGCTGTACATATTAAAAATCAAGACCCGAATGAAAATGGCAAATCTTTCCCATTAACCCTGCAACTGAAAAACCAATTTAAGTGAATGGAGTTTGATAAGATATTTTCCAATGTTGTCGACATATTGTAATCAGCCTTCAAGCAGGAATAGGCTTGACTTGAGCCCAGGAGGATTAGCGTACAAATAAGAGTGTCATAAGAATGATTGAAATGTTGAGACAATGATTGCTCTACTTACTGAAGACTACATTCTATTTGTTTTTGAATGACGAAGAAATCATCAATAATTGGACAGTCAACAACGTGTACCGCTTTTATAGCTTGAGAACTGGGCAATCAACTTCGCCGATTAAACTGGAACAAGTTATGACTGGACCGGCAAAAATATCATAGCCGATTGATACAAATTTATATAACTACCAGGATCATAAAACGACAATTTTTTTTTCTTTTTTAGATTTATGAAATACGAAATTAAAAATTCATCGAAACTTTGAATAATTCATTCCAAAAAGCTGGAGTCAAGAATGTTATACTAGCAATACCATAAATGATTGGGTCTAATAAATAAAATACATCACATGATCACATCATGCCTATTTATCCAAATCATGTCATTGACATTTTTGTGGCCAGTGGATACACTATATTTTAGGAATGATTGTAATTGTTGTAATTAAATCAAAAAACGAAAAATTTGTAATTCATTTGTAAATAAATTGGCCAGTTAGTGATGAAGACTCTTCATGGCCAATTTTTGAACAGTCCACGCTTATGATGGTGGGGCATAATTTTTGATGGAATTGGCAGATTCCTAACCACATGGTGCCTGTTATGGTAACAGATTAATATTAGTCTCGTCTCGGTTTCTGAAACCATAGTCTTTATATATGTATGTATAATTTGTAATTTGTGAATAAATATTGTTTAAAAAAAAAAAAAAAATGGTGCCTTCAGACCTGGGATTATCTCGAAAATTCCGATATAATGGTATTTTCATATCAAACAAAGTGACTGGCCAGTCATGCAGTGATGAAGACTCTTCATGGCCAATTTTTGATCTGTCCACGCTGATGGTGGTGGGGCATATTTTTTGATGGAATTGGTAGATTCCCAACCAAATATTGCCTTCAGCCCCTGGGATATCCCAACAATTCCAATATAATGGTATTTTCATGCCAAACTTGTGACTGGCCAGTCACTGATGAAGACTCTTCATGGTCAATTTTTGAAAAATGGCAAATTTTTTTATCTGTCCACGCTGATGGTGGTGGAGCATATTTTTTGATGGAATTGGTAGATCGCAACCAAATAGTGGCTTCAGACCTGTGAATATCCCAAAAATTCCAATATAATGGTATTTTCATGCCAAACTTGTGACTGGCCATTCAGTGATGAAGACTCTTCATGGCCAATTTTTGAAAAATGACAAATTTTTTATCTGTCCACGCTGATGGTGGTGGGGCATATTTTTTGATCGAATTGGCAGATTCCCAAGCAAATAGTGCCTTCAGACCTGTGAATATCCTAAAAATTCCAATATAATGGTATTTCCATGCCAAACTTGTGACTGGCCAGTCAGCGATGAAGACTCTTCATGGCCAATTTATGAAAAATGGCCAATTTTTTATCTGTCCACGCTGATGGTGGTGGGGCATAATTTTTGATGGAATTGGTAGATTCCTAATCACATGGTGCCTTCAGACCTGGGAACATCCCAAAAATTCCCATATAATGGTATTTTCATGTTAAACTCAGTGACTGGTCAGTCAGTGATGAAGACTCTTCATGACCAATTTTTTATCTGTCCACACTGATCTAACATCCCCGTGTGGCCTATTTATTGAAAAACCTGCCTTGGGAGCTTATTTTCAGGCATGGTAATCAGTTTAAACCAAAATTTGACACATTTAACAAAAGACATTGTATACATTGGTATTAAACATCTAGACTCTCGAAGAATGGCAGAGTTACATGCATGGCTGGCAAGCTTGAAAATATACTTTCAATTTACTAGGCCTATAGTTAAAAACTTGTCAAAATGGCACCAAAAAAAAGCTAGATCCATGATTTCAAGTAAAAATCTCTGAATATTTTCTTTAAAGGTATAGATCTAGACCTACTACTATTTTATATTGATTAAGGATGACAAAAAGTTTTTAAATATTTTTTACTTTTTACTGTTTATTAGAGCACAAAACTATACGACAAAATCCCTTTTTGATGCCATGACTTCATAAAACTAAGTAATTATCCTTTAAACTGGGAAATTTCAAAACACTCTTAGAATCAAGGTACTATACCTTGGATAAATATTTGGAGTAACAGTAGTCATCACCAGTATGCATTTTTCAACTAATACACTTCTATAAACTTTCTTTTAATTTTAAATTACATATTTTTTTTAGAGTGATGATGAACTGGAAATTTGACACGTTTTCAAGAACAAAGGCATTTGTGATTTGCATTAGGGTTTATTAAACAGTCACAGAACGGTTCATAAAGAAAAACATCAAGAATTGTGCTTTTTAGTGTGTAATGAACAACATGTTTTCAAGGACAAGGGCAATAACTCATACTTATGTGTTTTGATTTTTATCTAAATTTTATTGAGCAATAAAACACTCAATAATCCCTTTTTCAAAACAAAAAAGAAAGATCTTAATACCATTTTCTTTATTTTATAATTTCTGGTGACAAAAATAGCATACAGATACATGAAATTCCATAAGTATTCACAAAATCATACGAACTATTCATCTGGCTACATTTTCTTAAACAATCTTAGGCCTCAGATATCTAAGAACAGACAGGACATTGTTAGTAGATAAGACCGTAGGACATCCTATCACTAAAATTGTTTTGAAAATAAGGCCTGAATTAAATTCTAGAGTTTTCCAATTTACTACTTCAAGAGTTCTTAACAGATCTTATAATTATTTCCATTATCTAAACATATACTGGTAAAACACAACTCAAAATTCTTTCAGCCGGTCTCAAATCTCTTCTGCTTTCATCTGATTTTTTAAAGACCCTAATTCTAACTGGGCAACTATCATCCCAATTATAAAATTTAATGGTAATAATGCCAGGACTTGTTTTTTTGGTAAAATCATTTTAAATTGAGATAATTTTGATACGGTTTCTAGCAATCCAATTTCATGTAAATTCGATTTCTGATACTTTCTAGTCATACGAGTACAAAAAAAATAACTTGTCAATAGTGGATATATTCCACCAGCTAAAAGTTGAACAAGACCAGAGTTTAGTTCATAGCAAACAGGGCATTTCAATTTATTTTTCCTTGAAATGAGCTTGTTCACTTCAGCAGCATGCATAAAACCACTAATTACAGGGAAAATTACAACAACAGGTACAAATGTTGTGATACGAAAAGCTTTACCCATTCTACAGATATTTCTGTAGTAATGATTGAAAATATTTCCAGTTATAACCCCACCAGCTACCATAATAGAACTTCCATATCTTACAGGCCATCTGGAATATAAAACTAAAGAAACTGGATCAAAGGATTTATAATTTCTCTATGCAGGAGCACTGGGGTTAAATTCAAAATTAACCAAACTGCTGATATTATCATTTGATCTTATATTCATATTTACCGGTATCATAGTTCCAACCCACTTTATTTAGAAATTAAATTGACTACAAACTGAAGGAGCTATAGTGATTTCAATATGTGAGAGAGTATCTTTTCAGTCAATTTTAGAAATTGCTCAATTATATAGTACTTACTCCACTTCCTGCCCTATTTTCATAAACTCTTCTTTACTGAGTACATCTGATGCATTGCTTTCTTCCATTTTTTTTATTCAACAATACTCCTTCCAATGACTGTCATGAGAATTACCGTACCCAAATTTACTGTATTCTATACTTGAAAATCAATTAAATAATTACTGTTACGTATATATTTTTAATTCTATATTCCGGTAGTAATTATAATACTGTAGTTAAAAAACTAAAACATAACCTGTATGAACTTCAGACAACTGACTTATTTCAGTTTATTAGTCTTCCTACAAAATGAGTGGGTCTTCAACTCCTTCTCTTGTCTGCATTTTGAGATCATTTGTGTGGATAGGAACATTTATGGTAGAAATTTTTGTCTGTACTGACTGAGCATTAAAATAATAATCATTTTGCCTTAAAATGCTTATATTTGGTTGTACTTTTTGGGAGTAAAAGACCAAGCTGTAAAAAATTATAAAATTTATATTGTCATCGACGTCCTTGATTGAATCTTGTGAAGTTGAACACCCAACTTTTGGGCCAACAACGCGTTCAATTTGGTTGAGTTGGTACCCTCTGGAGTTTTATGCGCACCCAACCAATGACAATGATTACTCTGGTGGAAGGTTTGCATGTCATCGCTAACTCATTTCTATTGAAATTAGAATGTTCTCGACTGAACCATAAAACAATAGCTTAGTAATAAAGCAAGCGTATTTTAAGGAATAACACGTGAAAGTCAACATTTTGGCGATAACGTACTTTAACCTTCGGACTATCATATTCCGTACAGTTTTAGGATTCTTGAGTCATAATGTAACGAATTTATACTTTGGACTTGTTAGGAAAAACGAAACTGTACTATATCTGGAGTGGAAAAAAAAATACCAAGCATAAATGATGATACAAATATATTAATCTTTAAAACAAAACAATGTCAAAAAATAAAATTGCTTATAACTGACAAGAGCAATAATTCATATTAAATATATTTCGATACTTTTTATTTTCAAAAGGGTTCATCCTTGGATGATATTAAACAACTTCAGCAAGTTTTGTCAAAATCGGTCAATAAATGTGCAGAGTGTTTACAAGCCAAAATTTGAACGAGTTTTCAAAAACAAGGGCAATAACTAATATTATTTTTTTTCGATTTAACTGGTTTTCAATAGGCTTCATCCTTGGGTGATAACAAATACTCAAGCCAAGTTTTCATCAAAATTCATTAAGAATTGTTCTTTCAAGAGTGTTTACAAGCTAAAATTGAACGCATTTTCAAGAACAAGGGCAATAACGCATACTAAATATTTTTCGATTTAGCTGATTTTAAATAGGGTTTATCCTTTAGTTATAACACACTCTCACACCAAGTTTCATCAAGATAGCTTGCCAGGCAAGGTAATATACGCCCACTTGATAATCAAGATGGCTGCCTAATGTAGTAGTGTGTCTTGGGGTCTCAACATTTTTTGAATTTTTAAGTGTTTAACGGTTTTATGGATACTTGAAGTTAGGATAAATAGCTTCCTAAAGATTTCAGGATTACGATAAGTTTTATAGAATTTTTATTTTGAATTTTATTTTTGACTGTATACTGGATTATATTTTTTCCCATTGTTAATTAGTGAGTGATAATGATTAACTACAGTAGAAATATCCTTTTATCCCTTAAAGGGATAATAGGCGTTAGAACGAACATTAAAATTTAAGTTCACTCAAATTTGGACAATAACAGTATATATCCATCAGTGAATTGAATTTTATTTTTGACTGTATACTGGATTATATTTTTCCCATTGTTAATTAGTGAGTGATAATGATTAACTACAGTAGAAATATCCTTTTATCCCTTAAAGGGATAATAGGCGTTAGAACGAACATAAAAATTTAAGTTCACTCAAATTTGGACAATAACAGTATATATCCATCAGTGGACTTACCTGGTGTCTTACCTATACATCAAAATCCCTCTAAAATCCGATAAATCCCCGAAATAAAGTAGTTAGTCATAAAACGCTTGAGCCATCCATCAAGCGATTTTCAAATCGTGTAATTATAAAGGGAAGTAACTCTAAAATGTGTTTTTTCACGTGTCCTTGACCCCTATAATAGACGTCATTGCCTACTGCTGAATTGCACAATGATGTTTTAGCGTTGATTTACCAGACGCTTTTATTCTCAAACTGAATGGAATCGTCGCTGGCTCACTTTTTTTTTTTAAATTCCGAATATATTTTTATTGTGGCTTTTTAAAATTTGATAAAGTGTGGGATGCATAGTTATTTAACTAATAGTCAATATTAAACACAAATATAAGCTGTAGGACGAGTGTATTCTAACGCCTATTATCCCTTTAATGGTAATCACTTGTCAACAAATCTTGATTGGGAAACAATCTATTCAATACCTGAACTGTGTGGTGAATCAAATGTTAGGGTGAGAATATCCACTAAGAGGAGATCAAGGAAGTGAACCATGCTAACCTGACTACTCTCACTGGTCAGAGATAACCATACTAAATTTACAAACAATGCAGCTTTCTGTTTAAAGGGGCCCAGGCTTTATTTGTTTCGGACAATCATCCGACAGCCTCAAACACACGAAATCTTTTGGTAAGCTAATCAGAAATAGTCTACAGAGCTTACCTTTGAAATTTGAGCCTTCAAATCCATGTGTATCCATAATTATCCGTGTTTGAAAAATCATAATGTCGTAAGAAATTACGAACGTCCCGCCATATTGGAAAACGGTTCGTCTTGATAATAAAAGAGTTATCCTTCCCGTCGTGCAATAGCGGTCTTCTATATAAATAGACTACAACGCATTTTTCAATTGTAGACTTTGTCAACAGGACACACAATTTTCAGACTGACTGGAGACCAGCCGCGTACAGCACGGAAAAAAATGAAAAGTGAAATTTTTTGTTTGAGGTATTTTTCAATGTATTTTGCGATTTTCTTAGAGCTTGAGTATTTCTGAGGACTGTTTAAATGTAACAAAGGCCCAAAACGACCCCTAAAAATCAAGCCTGGGCCTCTTTAATTAACTCTCGGTCTGTCAATAACAAAACAACTCTTTTGCATGATTTTATCATTGAAAATGACTTTGAAATCCTTGCTCTTACTGAAACATGGCTAAAGCCTGACACACCATAAGCAACAATTACAGCACTAATTCCTGATGGCTATGCGCTAAAACATGTCGATAGAATTGGGAGAGATGGGGGAGGCGTTGATGTCATTTGCAAATCTAACATTCATACGAGAGAACAAAAGCTTAAAGATTTCAAATCGTTTGAATACATGGACACAGTCTTATCATTTCGATTTAAGAAAATTAGGCTTATAACACTTTATCGTCCACCAAAATTAGAACCTGTCTCACTGTTTCTTGATGAATTTTCGCTACTTTTAGACCATTTATCGTCCTGCAAAATAGACCTTATAATACTTGGGTATTTTAATATTCACGTTGATAATTGTACTAATAACGAGGCCCAAAAATTCCTAGGAGTTCTTGATGTTTATGGCTTACAACAGCATGTGCAAAGTGGTACACACGTCCATGGTCCAACCTTGGACTTAGTTATTACCCGAAACAATGAACTCTGTGTAAATAATTTGTCCAGTAAAGATAAGCTCACCTCTGATCACTTTCCTGTCTATTTCAACCTCAGTGTAGAGAAAACAACTTTATCAACAAAAACTGTCACTTTTCGGAACAAAAAAAAACATTGATATTGCAGATCTGAAGAATAGAATCTTAAATTCAAATCTGAACTCCTTAAATGATCTACAAGATGTTAATGAAAAAACAATAACTTATCAGGACACTCTTACATCAATCCTTGACACTATTGCTCCACTGAAAACTAAGGTTTTGACAATACGTCCTGGAACTCTTTGGTATAATGATGAAATACGGTGTGCTAAAAAGATGCGAAATAAAGCGGAGAAACTCTGGAGACGCACTAAGCTGCAAAATCACAAGGAAAATTACAAATCCCTCAGAAATAATATTACACATTTAATAGATTTGGCTAAAAGACGTTACTATTCACAAAGGATTGATGATAGCACAAAAAACAAAAAAAAAACTGTTTAGAATAACTAAAACCCTCTTGGACCATAATTCGCATTCTGCTAAATTACCGAATATTGACAACAAAGTCGAATTAGCGAACAATTTCCCAGTGTATTTCACAGATAAGTAATATTCGTAGTGATCTCAACCATCTTATGCACCATACAAAACACATCCCTATCTCTTATAACGCTCAACAGACCCAGCTTAGTTACTTCAACACTGTCTCTGGAGAAGATATCAAGCAAATTATCCAATCTACGGCTAGTAAATCTTGTGACTTAGATCCAATTCCAACTTGGCTTCCGAAAGAGTGCCTGGATTAGATTCTACCAAGTATTACTGATATAATAAATTCTGCGCTTTCTACCTGTACATTTCCCGATTCGTTCAAGTGTGCAAATGTTATACCACTTCAGAAAAAACCAACACTCCATACAGATGACTTTAAAAATTATCGGCCTATCTCAAACTTAAATAATGTGTCCAAGGTTCTTGTATCGCTTAACAGATCACAGATCATGTGAATGAACATCAACTACTGGAAGTATTCCAAAGTGCCTATAGGAAACATCATAGTACTAAAACCGCCTTACTCAGAGTTCAAAATGACATTTTGAATGCAATCGATCCTAAAAACTGTGTCCTCCTCATCCTACTAGATTTGTCTGCTGCCTTTGATACGGTTGAACATGAAATCCTGCAAGATAGACTTACTTCGGATTTTGGAATCAGTGGGAGTGCTCGCGACTTTCTAAAATCTTATCTCCAAAAAAGATGTCAAAGAGTTGTCATAGATGGCAATTACTCTCCTCAGGTTCATCTGCGTTACGGTGTTTCTCAAGGTTCTGTCCTAGGTCCTATTCTGTTTAGTCTGTACACTTCACCACTTGGTGAAATTGTTAAGCATTACGGAATATCATTTCATCTTTATGCAGACGATACTCAACTGTACATTGCTTTTAAACCTAAATCAGAATTCGTGCCATCGCTACTTAGGATGCAACAATGCCTTAACGAAATTCGTAGTTGGATGTCATAAAATTTTATAAAACTAAATGACAGCAAAACCGAGTACCTCCTAATGGGTTCTGATAACCTCATGTCTAAACTTGACAACAGCAGTGATCTGTCCGTTTCAATTGGAAACTCTCAAATACAACCCAGTGAATCTGCAAAAAATATTTGTGTGATGTTTGATAAGAAACTGAACATGGAGCTCCAAATCAATACTACATGCAAGAACTGTCATTACCAACTCCGTAACATCAGAATCATCTCAAAATATATTTAAAACGATGCCCTTAAAACACTTGTTCACGCTTTAGTTACCTCTCGGATGGATAACATGAACTCTCTTCTCCTCCGGACTTCCTCTTCGTCTGACAAACAAATTACAACTGGTACTTGCGCGATAAATCAAACTACATGTATTACTATTACTACCGGTATTACTGCGCATTGAATATAAATAAAAATTGAAATATTCAACCTTCAATCATATACTTTTTCTAGGGTGATAAATGTACAATATTACTAAGTTTCATAAAAATCTGTCAAGAATTACACCTAATAATAAGGCAATAACTCATTTAATATTTTTCAGTATTTTAGATTATTAAAAGGGTTCACTCTTGGGTGATAACAAACAATTTCAACAAAATTCATCAAAATATGTATGGAATTGTGCCTTGAAAAGTGTTTACGAGCCAAAACTGAACGCGTTTTAAAGAACATGTGGAATAATTCATATTAAATATTTTGTGATATTTATTTTCAACAGGGTTCATATCCTTGGGTGATAGAACAAGGGCAATAATTCATAATAAATGAATATTAAATACTATTAATCTTTAATAAAAGATCTACACACCAACAATTTCTTCTTGTGTTAAGGTGTTAGAGGTTAGAGGGGGAAGCAAATATTTCGATATTTTTAATTTTCAATAAGGTTTATCCTTGGGTGATAACAATACCAAGCCCAGTTTTGTCAAAATCTGTAAAGCGTTGTGCCTTCCAGAGGGTTTACAAGATAAATTTTGACGAGTTTTCAAAAACAAGGGCAATAACTGATACTTAATATTTTTCTTTTTATCTAATTTTCAATAGGGTTCATCCTTTAGTGATTACAAATACTCATGCCAAGTTACGTTAAAATCGCTCAAGAATTGTGACTTGTAAAGTGTTTATAATGGGGCATAATTCGAACTTATTTTTATAGAAAAGGGCAATAATTCGTATTAAATATATATATTTCGATATTTTTTATTTTCAATAGGGTGATATTAAATAATTTCAACAAGTTTTGTCGAATTGTCCAGAATTGTACTTTGTAGAGTGTTTACAAGCCAAAAATTTAACGCATTTTCAAAAACAAGGGCAATAACTGATACTTAATATTTTTCTATTTATCTAATTTCCAATAGGGTTCATCCTTAGGTGATTACAAATACTCATGCCAAGTTCCGTCAAAATCGCTCAAGATTTGTGACTTGTAGAGTGTTTACAAGGCAAAGAACGTACGCATATTATAGGACAAGGGCAATAATTCATATATATTTCGATATTTTTGATTTTTAATAGGGTTTATCCTTGGGTGAAATTAACGAATTTCAGCAAGTTTTGTCAAAATCGTTCAAGAAGTGTACTTTGTAGTGTTTAAAAGCCAAAAATTAAACGCGTTTTCAAAACAAAAGCAATAACGGATACTAAATATTTTTCGATTTAATTCTTTGTAGAGTGTTTACAAGCTTAAATTGAAGGGGTGGACATGGGTGGTGACAATATACGCACCTCCCATTTCATGTGGGCGTATAAAAATCATTCAAGAATTGCACATTGTAGAGTGTTTATGAGCCATTTAAGAACAAGGGTAAGAACTCATACTAAATTTTTATCAATTTTGCCAATTTTAAATAGGGTTCATCCTTGTGTGATCATAAACACTCATATCAAGTTTCATCTAAATCCGTCAAGAATTGCACCTTGTAGAGTGTTTACCAGCAATTGTGGATGGACAGACCGACAGACTGAATGACCGACATGAGTGAAGACAATATACGCCCCCCATTTCATATGGGCGTATAAAAATTATTGCTATTTGGAGAATGAATTGTATCAGAAAATGTGTAAAGAAAAAGCCTTAGAGCAAGTAACACCTATTTGTTCCATTTCATTTTAAAAATAAATTGATACAATAATATTGACGTCAACAGAAATTCTGTAAATTGACTACTAGTAGTTTCTTTATGTGTTATGAAAATCTTTGATTCTAAAATTTAACCATACTCATCAATAATGATCATAACTCATATTATTATTTTTGGTAGGCCTGACTGACTTTTGCAATCCACCTGAATATATAATATATATATTATCGACTAACATTCTATTCAGATGATTCTGTGGGCTAATGAAGTCTTATGCATTATAATAGAAAAAAGTTTTGTCGACTTTAAGATACCATCTTGCCTAAATGATCGGAAAAGAGTGTTGGCAGATAATAATACAGCACCAAAAGTAATACTAGTAAGACGTCACAGGTATAAAACTAGACAAATGGAGGATTGTTGTTAACAATAAACATGTAACCAAACCATATAAATCACTCAAAGTAAAATGTTATGATGAAAAACATTTCTTTTTATTTCTGTTTTTTTTCATTTAATAAATGGTGGACTGGTGGTTTTATTTTCTATAGTGTTCTCATGATGAAATAATGTTGCTTTTTCTAAACAGTTTATTTCTTGATCTGCTATATAATACCCAGCACAAAACTGCAAGAAACTCATACCAAGACATATATACAACAAATATCTGGTATTAACAGATTTAAGAATCTGAACATAGTTGCTTCCATCTATTGTACGCCTCAAGCCAAAACAATATGATACACCAAGTAATGATGAAATAGGTCCACAAACTATACCATTATATATTCCTGATTTCCATCTGATTGATTTGGTAGAATTACCAAGTATGATTTTATGTCTGAGTGAACTATGCAATATCGTAGACAGCATAATAGAACATCCAAACACTGGGATCACAGAAAGGACAGGTTGTTTAGTTATAGGTATTTCAAATACATTGCGTAATAGTAGCACTGATCCTGTAGTTAACAGGGCTGATCCAAAACCAATAAGGTGATTTCCCTTTAAAATCCAGTGCCTGGAAAAACAAGAAATACACTTAATTGAAACAGCTTGAGATTTGAAGGACATTTAGAAGCAGAGAGAAGATAATGAGGACACATGTAAATTGTGCTAAAATGTTATGTGCTTTGTCATTGAAGGAGTGAGTTATACCATATTGTCTAGTCTTTTTTGTTATATCTAAAAGATATAGCTAAACAACATGTATGACACCTTTAACTCCGTAACTTCAGTTTTCAAGAATTGAAATCAGTTTTGGTTTTTTTATTTAAAAGCGATGATAATATAAACTATCCCTAACTATTGTTAAAATTTTTGCTTGATTGTTTTGGGGAAGTTAAACACAAACGCTGTTGCAGTTTACTGTATTTTTAGATCCTTATCAGGACATTTCCAGTGCATTATGTCATCTTTGCAAAATTCGGAATGGCATTTCCAGTATCATTGGCGGCTTGCGAACGCAACTTTTCTTGTTTAAAGCTGACAAAAAACTGTTTGAGGAATGCAATGACAAACACTCGATTGAGTGATCCCAGAGCTCATATTGAGCATGAACTCACTGCGTCCATAGACCTAGATGATTTCATTGACAGGTTCTCAGACCAGCACAAGAACGTGAGGATAAAGCTCTTGTAAGAAAACTAAAAGGGAACTATACACACATTAAAAAAGTAGGCACCAAATGGTTCAAATTTAGTCTTAACTTTTTTTTTTTTAAATTTTGGCTTCTGATGGGGAAACATACCTCCTCAGCCACTTCCTTGTCCCAGCAAGTGCAGATGCGGCACTTGTATTGTCTTAGGTTAGGAGCCCCCCATTTCTATTAGATGCCCCTTCTTGCCCCCACCCCAAACTAAAAAGTCTAGGTACGCCACTTCTCATAAGCTCATTGGTTCAAACTTTTTTCCAAAATAGCCAGTTCAATTAAAATTTTTCATATTATTTAATCATGAGCTTTTTTTCTATATCTTCATTTAACTCAGTATGGTTGGTCGTTATTTCCAATCTTTGCCTAATACTAGTAATTAGTCCTATATTAAAAAAAATTATTTTGTCAATTTAATCTTGATCAATTGATATAATTTATACTCACATGTCAGATCTAGGTTTATAATTTACAACTTTATGCATTTGGTAATTATATACCTCATTTTCTGTCATAACTCGTGCTCCTTCAGGAATTTTACCAGTCTCGTCAACACGAAACGCTAGACTTGGTGGTTTCATTTTAAACATATATCATGTCCTTCCTATAAGATTAATGTAAGTTGCATAATATTACTACTGTCTTCAAACATTCAATAGGTAAATAAAATTTTAGCTGAAAAATAACCCTAAAATAACAACCCTGGTTCACAACAAATTTGAATGCAACAATGAGTGCTCAATTAAAACCAAGCAATGAACTAGGCCTATGTTTTTTGCATTCATTTAAAATTAAATTTTAAAGTTAGTTCGTGCAAAAACATGTCTAAAATACAGATAACTACGATTTACTTCAAGTAGGCTTATCATCTGCAAAAAATGGCACAAGTTAAGCCTAGCCTAAGACTAAGGAAGGGCTATCTGGCAAAATCGTTTACCGGTCAACCTACGTAGGTCTAACCTTGATAAATTGTCAATATTAAGCAAGATTTCGAGAAAGCAGGACTTCCTAGAAGAGAAAGGTTGGAAATGAGAACTAGATTATGTCTTTTTCCCAAATAGGGTTTATACGCTACAATTTTTCATTCATGCATAGCTCAATGGCATAATATCAGTGATGATCGTTTTCACCTTCACACACGAGTTCGGCTACCCTCAAATTTTGACTAGTGATGGAGGCATAGTTATAATAATAGTGGCCGTATGCGAATCAATTACATGGGCTCGCAAATAATATACCATTATTGATTAATTTCGAGCCCAAACATTGATCTATTACCGAAACACGCTGCCTTTCAGCCCCAGTCTTTTTCATGAATGTGTTATCTTCTGGGATTCCTCTAAGTGGTGTTTCACTCAAATACAATCTTAAAGTTGATAGGAAATGAGTTTCGGATTACATAAATAAAATCCGAAATATTCCACTCTTCCACACAGGATTATGTTAGTAAGGGTTTCAACCAATGATTTAAATATTATAGGGCACTAATTTAATAAAAGAAAAGTATGGCAACTGTCAATTTGCAAAGGCTAGACAGAAAAGGTGATGAGGATCATTGTGTACTATTTCAGATAATGTTATATCAGTTGATGTGGTAAACATATCACACTGTATAATATATCTTTCTGAATTGAACACTCATTTGATATTTTACACCCCCTTAAATGCTTTAATTATAATACAAATCCTGCAGAAGTGTATTTATTTCATGAAGATATGATAAATATGAACAAAAGAGAATACACAGTGATTTAAAAGACAGAATAATTGAGCTATATACATAGTTTGATTGTTCATTACAATAATTTACAGAAGTAAGATAGGTTATACTTCAGGAATTTCCTAAACTAATAGCAAAAAAATAATTTGATAGACTATATGTATATAGGCCCATTGTATAAATAGCATTCTCATCAAGCTTTCATATGATCTTTACCCAAAGAAAAGAATGAAACCATTTTACACTGCTCATTAGTTCAGTTTGGGCTAAAACATAGGCTACATATGGCAAATTTCTTTTTCAGGTTTAATAAATAATGATGAAATTGCACACTTGAATTGCTGGATTAGAAGACAAATAACATGTGCCTAGCATGTAAGAATGTAGCATTTTGAAAATCAATAGAGCTTCTAATCGTACAAGAATGGCTGTACAATTAGGGATTTATATTAATACATGATCAAAGAGATAAGTTATAAATATATACATCTTAAAGATTACACATTCAAAATAAACATTTAACAAAATTACAAAAAACAAATTTTTTCTTTATATATAAGATTTCTACATGTTTGTGTAGACAACCAATCATATTATAAGAAGACGTAGTATTATTATATGATGGAAATTGATAAACTTCAGAATAAAACCGTCAGTTAGACTGCTTTAGGTTTCATTCGTCATACGATCATTTCTCCAAAATATCATATCACACGATATTATCTGTCATAATCTGAAAAATATGATGAACTTATTTTATTGTTGTATGAACAATGTAAAACATGAAAAAGATATGAAACAGAGCTTTACATCTTACTTTTCAGTTCCAGATTGATCTTCCCACGAACTGGCATTAGCCTTTTAACATCATTTCCAAATTAGGATTGGAATGTTAAAGGGATAATAGGTTTTAGAACTTGGCCAGTAAGAGCTGTATTCATCAGTAAATATACCTGCTGCCCCAAATGACATAAAAAGCTAAATAAATATTCAAAATACTAAGTAATTAGCCATAAAGATGCATTTGATTATTGAAAATGAGAAAATCGCACTAGATTTTGGGCAGGATACATGTAAGCAAAAAGTACCTGATTGGTTGTAATCTAAAAACTAGGATTGGTTGTTTAGCCTCATATGATTATCAAGTATTTGAAACATTTCAGAAGGGGATGGAATTCTACCGGTTTCTAATTTGGACCAAATTGGTACATCTGTAAATAAAAATAACAGCATATAGATTTGACTTAGTTTTATAACTTTTACATATTTTTGGGGTGCATTAAATGTAAAGATATAAATTTATACAGAAATTTGAAAATTACTGCTCTCTATATGGATGTATATTGATGGCACTCATGTCTGTCCATCCATCTCTTAAACTTAACATCCAGTTATGTGCTTAATGTGCTACATTAAGCTTGATTTTTGTAGTCTTCAATTTAACAATCTTCAGAAATATTGCAATATATTACCATTAAAGGATATTTCAAATGCACCGGTTGATATTAATTGACCTTCAATAGCATTACTTATAAAAAATACCATTAAACATGCATAAATCTGTAAAAAAAAGAAAGTTACTTGAAAAACATTGTCTCTACTAAAACCATCTGAGCCATCATAAGTAAAAAACATTTATTTGTCCACTATACTGCATTTGCAATATTTCGAAATTGGGATAACTTTAATATTGATACCCTCACGGGTACTACTTATAATGCGACATTTTAAGACAAATGCAATACAATAGTCTTTCCATTCTCAGACAATCTTAATTAAATTTTGATCACAAGCTTTGATTCCAAAAGTTTGCCGCATTGCTGCACTATTGTGAGATCTGTCTTTAATGCTTTAAAGATGAATTTTTGTGCTGAGTATTTAAAACATACCTTATTCTGGGTTGCCCATTCATACACACTTGGAGTAGGGATATTTAAAAGGGTAAAGGGGTTATGACCGCTGACCACAAAGCCTATAATAACAAGCTTAGCTATGCTGAGAATCTGTGCAATCAAGGCTCTCATTGAAGGGGCTGGATATTGGCCACCCTCAATGGTTATACCAGGAAAGCGTTGATGAATTGCCTCAGCATATTGGTCAAAGGCCCTCTTATACCCTCAGGAAACACTGAAAAAAAAAACAAGAACACACTTCAATTCAAGTAAAATTCAATCTATCTAACAAAATGAATCAATCAAATTACAGTTTTATGAACAAGCACCATCCTTCATCTCTTGCTAAAACAAATGTTATATCTAGGGCCCTATCAACGAATACCAGTTAAAACGTTAATTGTGTCAAAAGTTTATCAAGTCAAATTTTATAAAGTCAAAATGGTAACAACTCCAACAGAATGTCTTTAAGTAATTGTCGGTTTATTCTGTTGCCGGCTTTATATTCTCCCCATTTGCAATCAACGCTGGCATCTGTCAGACTCAAGTAAAGGGCCTCTTGGCACAGTCTAACATCTTCATTACACAAAACACACAATGCCATTTTGAATATTTCAGCATATCTAGGCTAAAATTTGGATCATAATATATACCTTACTGGAAAGAAGCCATTAGCTTAATGTTGGTAGAATAGCCTGCTTTGATCAAGAGGCCAAAATTGTTCTTGTTGGCTACAATCACCAATTTTAAAGGATAATTTTTCGTTAGGCCTACTGTTTTAATCAAAATATCTGTTACAGTACCGTTTGTCAGAGTTGTTTACATTTTAACCAAATTTCTGTTACCATATATGATATTGGTGAAGTTGTTCCTTTGACTTTTAAAATTTGTTACTGGATACCTTATCACCATCAGGGAATTTTAATTTCTTTAATTTTTTTCGTCATTAAATGTAACGAAACAATAATTATACGATGAACGCTCGCATGATGCTCAAATTTTTAGCTTTATCACTACAAGTTACAACTACAAGGTGTCTACCATATCATCATGATCATACATACCAGTACAGAAATTTCAATGTTGGCCCAGCAAATTGTACTAAGTTTGGAGCCTTGATGTCTTTATGTTTATTTGGACTGAAAGTTTCTTGAGATGATATTAAATCCCGCCAAGTTAAAAATAATAAACCAACAATCAAGCCCACCATCGATAAGTGGCTCATATCGGCCATCTTTACTGCATCTGACCTAATTATCAGCTGGCAACGTACACAAATCAGCATAAATCATTAAATGAAACGAAAACATCAAATATTCGAATTTCTATTTTTGATCGAAAAAAAAAACAGTTAACAGTTTTTTTTAACAAAATAAAGGTTATTTGTATCATCTTAATTATCTCAAACTTTGAAAGACTGTGTTTCAATGTTAACTTGACGAGAGTTAGATTACTACAACAGAACAGTGGTTCGGACTATTCAACATGGCGGCGACTGCAGGACCAAGAGACAAAATAGTTTCACTAGATCGAATTGAATCTAGCATTTTTGCTGCCATTAATAGTGCAGGTATGGAACGGTTTATTTATTGCGCATTGTGTGATATTTTCAGGAATCTATGCCTAGCTACGGCTTTTCGAATTAATGGCACTTGTGCTGGGACATTGAGGATAGTCCTACTGAATGAGTCTGGAATCGAGATCAGTGATACTGATGACAGTCAAATAGCTAAGACTGTAGCCAGTGCTTACAACAGGGGTTGGCTTTTAAACTTGAGATAATTACTGGGCAAAGCCGAAGGGAAGAGACTAGATTCTCATCACTGATTATTGATCATAAGTAACCAGTCATTTATCTTTTTGGTTCAGTTTAATTATATCTGCTATATAAGGCAATATTAAAGGTATAAAAGGTATACATAGGTTCTTCAGCTATATATTTGTTTATGATATTGACTATTGGTTTAAATAGTATGCATCACACACTTTTTCAATTTTCAAAAACAAAGTCTATATTCACAATTTTAGATAAAAAATTGTGAAAGCAATGAATCTGGTCTGTTTGAGAAAAAGCGCGCCTTGGTAAACAACGCTAAAACAAACAAAAAAAACATCCCATCCATGCGCAAGCGTGATAGGCTATTCCCAGCCTCTGATAGCTATTTGGACAGATTTGGCTGGGGTAGAATCAAAAAAAACTAGGCACCCAAAACTTGGGATTTTCCGCACCTCCCTGGGTGCGGGGGTATTAAACGTATTTACATTCCTCAAATCCACCAAACCAATATATATTTGGAAAATGGATGTTTTTGTAGTTCAGTCATGCCATAATTATCCCCTTTCATCATTCATGTCACGCCTGTCATTGCATCAAATTTTTTTTCAAGAATTTCAATCATAAGTCAACATTTCAAATTGCATGCGCATTAAAAAATTCTGATGTTAAACGGTCACGTGATAAAAACAAACGAATCATCATCTTGTACATTCATTTTATTACCCAGTAACGTCGGAATTTTGGATGCGCGCGATTTGAAATAGCAACTGGGCGATTGAAATTCTGGAAAAAAATTTGACGCAGCCATAGGTGTAGCATGAGTGGTGTAGGGGGATAATGATGGTATGATTGGACTACAAAAACATTCATCTTCCAAATAAATCAATGTTTGATGGATACAAAGTATGTAACTACGTTTAAAAAACCTGCATTCGCGGAGGTGCGGAAAATCACAAGTTTTAGGTGCCTAGTTTTTCTGATTCTCCCCCAGCCATATCTGTTCAAATAGCTATCAGAGGCTGGGAATAGAGTCAGCAAGTTTCAGACTAGGCTATGGCAATCATTTTCTAGTGTATACAAACAAATATTCTCAGTGAATGTTGTGTCACTCACCAGGAGTATTCATTCTGAATCTTTTTCTTGGTATTTGAAGAATTTAAATATCGTACATTATCTGACGATGTTGAGGTCCATTTAAGAGTAGAGGTCTAGGATGCAGAAAAACCCAATGTAAGAGTTACTTCCCTTTATAATTACAACTGATATCCATGTTTCGCAATTTGATGTATTAAGCGTTTTTTAATTAACTACTTGATTTTGTGGGGATTTTGATGTATGCCTATAGTTATGACACCAGGTAAGACCACTGATTGATATACAAGTTTATTCGAAAATTGGTGCTTCTTCCGAGACCTATTATACCTTTGTTTTAATTCTCTTTTAGGTCATGCTATTCAAGAATTATCTAAAGATAAACCAGTGTCAAAACAAACAGAACAGCACACCACTGCCTTCTTGAAAACATTACAAGACATAGAAAATGGACTTTCTCAACAAATAAATTATTTAACACAAGTCTCTACAGGTAGGTAGATCAATGTTTATGGCAGTTAAAAGATTAAAACGGTTACTAGCTACATTATCTATTATACTATTAAATACTGAGAAAATAGTATGACTATCTAGTAATGGTCCTATTCATGGCAGGGAGCTCTTAATTATCCTTTTCATCCACTATGATTACTTAGTGCTATAATACTTACTCCATTTTAGGTCAGCCACATGAAGGTTCTTGTTATGCTGCACAAAAAGATCTACAAATGGCCTTTCATAGAATAGAACATGTGAAAAGTCGATTAACAGAATTAGATAAATTAAAAACTGAACATTTACATTTGAGACAAGCTCAGGCTCAGGGTATGATAAGAAGTTATTCATTGCCAGAACAACCTCATTGACGGGTTATCTCAAGACTACTGTGGAGTTTCAAGTGTGGAGTTTTGTCAACTGAACTTGGATTACAAAAAAAAATGAAGAATAAGCTTATTTTACAAGGATACCAAGTTCATTTTATTGCTGAAGAAGCTGATATAATACAGAAAGAAACGTATACCAGGACACCAGTCGTTTTATGCACTTTTATGGTTTAAGAATTTAATCCACTTGGCTTGTTTGTGTTTAAAATCACTTTAAGTTGCAGAACTTCTTTAGCTAACAAACATGTGTGACATAAATCTTTTTATATTTTACATTATGAAATAAATCATGGAATGTAATGATAATGTAAAAAAAAATAGACAGCAGCCTTACTGATTTCAGTGTTAATATGTACTGTTGTGTACAGTAATATAAGTGTTTTCGATATGTGTTTAATAAGAGAACAAGAATTTAGGCATATCTGCTTTCATCCATCCTTCTCATTAAATTGAGGGAGGGAAATCAAATAGAAATTTATCCTTTAAAGCATTTTATTCTGTTAGTAATTATATTAAAAACAAAATAGATGAAATATGAAACTAGGTCTGATTATAACTGTGGGAATGTTTTAAAAAAAAACAAAATATACATTGAAAACATAAATATTTCTTTCCATGTGTGTAAATCTACTTATATTGAAATATGCATGTACCTAAAAATAGCAAACTTCAAATCTCTAAAGGTAATAACAAGGTTATACTTTTATATTTGAACTTGATTAGTTTGATTTAAAAAAAGGAATTTAACAACCTCTATGTTATTAATTATTTTTGGTAATAATCATACACATTAATGAGATTGTGTTTTCTTATCCCATTATAATATGTTTTAGAGATAGAAAATGAACACATTTCTTCAGAGCTATAATATTGCATACTTCATGGAATTAAATAATCATATTCTTATAACTGATATCACAAAATTAAAATACAAGTCAAAATTATTATGTATATGAGAGATAACGTCAAATATTATATTGCTGAATATAGTACATAGTAGATAAGACATAACATTTTAACAACGTATTATTTAATCAGTTGAACATAAACATAAAATTTCCCCTCCAAAAAAAGATCCAAACTAACAAATTGTTAATAGCAAATTAACTATTAATAGATCAATTATAAGTGAGAAAATTTTACATGGAAGATTAAGCATACCCTGTAAAGCTACAGACTTTTCAAGATTATTGGAGTTAACACACATTTCCTGATCATGATTTCCCCTAATTACCATCACTATCTGTTTATATACTTGAATATTACAGAAAGTTTCAGATGAAATGTGAACAGTGGTGACACTAGACATCTACATAAAGAGATGTGAATAAGTCAATGAAAAGCTTGTCAAATCTATTTATGTAACTCAAGGTAGTACTTTGCCATTAAAATGTCAAATACTGGTGATTAAAAACTGAAAATATGATATAATTGTAATTAGAGAATAAAGTAATTACAAAATATAGAACACATGATTAACAAATAACAAAGTCAAATAGATAATACTACATGTAATTCTAGACTATTTCGTTGGTTAAATATAAAAAATCACAGTTATACAAATATTATCAAAAATATTCATTGTATCTTACTTTGATTAGTAAATATATATTTTTCAAATTTAGTTTGTAATCAACTCGTAACAATTGCAAATATAGTTTGTCATGGTTTATCCAATAAGACGAAAATGTACATATACATGCTCATGTACAGAAAAATCTTATAAATTTACTTGGGTTTGAAATTTGAATTCAAAATATACTATCAAATTTGGTAAATACAGCTTTGTCTTTGGGGTTTCTATTCCACAACATACTGAACTATATTGCCAGATTTATATTCCACATCTGATATTTCAAAAGCAGTATTTTTTTTCACTGATTTAGTTTTCACTTGATTTCAAATCATGTAAACTTTTCTGTATTCTATTCCAATGCTCAGTATTCCGGATACCTAGTTTTAACAAGTCGGACATATTCAAGTCTAAAACTTTAGACATGGTATCTAAACCTCTTTTATGGAAAGTTTTAATATGTTCTTCAAGACCAAGTCCTGTCAACCATTCTGAAGTTGTTTTAGGTTTGATAAGTTCAGCATAGGCAGGTTTCTTTTCTAATTTATCAATCTAAAAAATAGAAAATATATTTTGAGGAAAGACAAATATCAAGCATAGTTATCTGACACTCTACAGTTAGGGATATCAACTCAACCATCTGGTATTTTTGTTTTTCAAATCAGTTGAGATAAAATATTGAAATTTTTCTGAAACTGATCAAAAAGCAAATCATACATACTATTGATGGTTTGGTTTTGCGTGGTAATGGGGGAGGAAACTCTTTACCAACATTAACATTAACGTAGGATGGTGAAGACACTGGAACTGAAGATAGAACACTATGGAAATTATTTAACAACACTGGTGGTGAGTCTAGAGATTTCACTATCACTGGATTGGATGTAGATACAACAGGCATAACTTGTCTCTGAGATGCTTGTAGACTTGATTGTCCCATAATAGGTTTGTTTCTACGGGCTGGAGCCACAGGACTACCTGATCCTGTCATTCCATTGCTTGTTTTATTAACAAGGCTACTAGTTGTGGACCAATCACTGTCACTTCCACTGTTTGACACAATGTTACCAATGAACACATCATCTTTAACACCCCTTGGTGTTGGTAATGGAGAAAATGAACGATTGGAATTAAACCCTCCACTAGATTCAGTACGTTTCTCAAAGGAAGGTGTATCTGGTAACCATTCTTCTGGATCATGATATTCAGTATCTAAAGCTACCAGTTCTAAATAAAGAAAGTATTACAATTATTAACATGTCTTATCTATGGGTACAGAACGAACACAGAGCCTGTCAAACTTTAGTTTTAAGTCTGAGTGATTCAGTTGTCTAAAGATTGCAAAGCTTAGAACCTTGAGCAACAAATAACTCAAAAATACAGGAGAACAAAATCCACATACAGTTAAGAAAAAAGATAACTTACCATAAGTTTTTCTGGATTTGTTGGATTTATTTGGTGATGAACCCAGGATAAGTTTCATTTCACCTCTACAATATAACAAGATACATACAATGCAATACAATAAGATATTTAGAAAATAATAAAATACTTTTAGAGCCTCAACCTATTAATTATAGAGTCGCAACTTATTTATTATAGAGCTCTAACCTATTTATCATTGATCTATCCTACTTCATAAAGAGCTTCAATCTATTACTCATAGGGCTCCAACTTACTGAAGGTCCAACTAATTAATAACAGAGCTCCAACCTACTCATAACAGACCTCTAAACTAGCTATTATAGAGCTTATTATCATAGAATGCAAACCTATCGTATATAAAGAATAGCCATGGAATAATATAAAAATAAAATATTTTAAAAAAAAAAAAAAAAAAATTTACTTGATTCGACCAGTTTCTTCACCATTGTGGGTTAAAACAGAATCAAAATGATGAGCATCATTGTCAAACATGTTCTTTAAAGATATAACACATTCACCTAAGATAAAGAAAATTTAATAAGAGAATTTAATTTTTGCATTCTAATACCAGTTTGAGGTATCCTGATTTTGAGAAAACTCTGAAAGTTTTAGACTGTGTACCTATTATCTGCAATGGTATGGAGTTTTACATCCTACTAACTTAAACTAAAGAGATGGAAAATGCAATAGTTACCATATGATTCATTATCAGCCCCCATACTCTTAACAGCTATAACAATATGTTGTTCTTCTAAATATTCTTGATCACCAAATAATGGACGTAACTATAAGAAAACCCAATATTGATATATTGTATATTATACTATAAATATGGACAACATGATTTATTGTATCTAATCTATCATCTCAATGATATAGTTCTATCACTCCAAGAATATCCTTTCATTGCTATGTTCTTACATTTAAAATAAATACATGAAACACCTCTTAATTAAGTTGACTGTAGATTTTACTTATTATTGTCTAATCAATATTTACCTCTGGGAGATTCTCTTTGCACCAAATTGGACATGAATAAAATCCAGTTTTATTTTCAGAAAAAGCCTTGTTTGATTCACAACAAATTATATCTGTAATAATATCAATCAGTCAGGAAAACAACTTGTTTAGTATCATGTTTAGTGACCTAATATTAATCCAAATGAAATGAATGGAGTTTTACTTCCTTCTACTTCATCCTTAAATATTGACACTCATATTGAAAGTACAAAAATAAATAAATTTACAATGAGAGTATAAAATCATGTAGGTAATAAAATGAAGAAGAAATACTAACCAGCCAGACATGCTGAATAAAATTCTAATATAAAAAATTGTCTACAACAAGTCTTGACCTGAAAAAAAAAACCATGAACAAATTTTCATACATATAACAAAATAGAAATTCTTTTCCTGGTCACCAAAAAACATCTAAGCTAGATTAAATTATTTTTGGTAATTCTTGTCCTTCAAATTTTTCTACTGAAGTGAAAACTTTCATCATCAGAATGTTATTATATATACCTGAGCTTCTATTCTGTTAAACACTATTCTGCAGGACACTTTCTCTGACAGTGAAGTTCGACTCTGGACAAATTGAGAAGCCACACCCACATTAAATGAAGCAAACACTGGTCTATGATCACTGTTTAGCATATTTTCTACACAACCTATATCAACAATTATAGTCATTTTAGAATTTCAATACCAAATATTTGATAGGGAATATCTACGGAAATCCAAAACTAGGAAAACTAAAGTTTCTCTGATGCTTTAGCTCTCTTAATCATCAAATCATCAAATTCAACCTATTCAAATTGAATGTGTTTGAATATTAGACACGAAGTTAATTATTTTAATGTTTGACATTCTTAACATGAATTAAATAAATATTACCATATGCAGTATTTTCTATGAAAGTACCAGGAAAGGAATGCCATAAAATTCTATCACACCAAGAAGGGTTGTTGATTCTCTCCTAAAAAAAAAGTAACGATAAATAAATGGGCTTTTCAATATTGCACCCAACTTAATTACATTAAATCATAAATCAACTCTACACTTCATTTAACCATCTGCACCCATACGGTGCAGAAGAGTAGGACGTAAAACTCCATTAAAAATCATTTCAATTCCACTTCATTTAATATGGTAATTTCTAAGTTCAATTCATTTTGGTTAATAAGTTTATTCATTACTGATTAAGTCCAATTCATTTCTTAGTTCTTGTCATTTAATTTCAAAGTCAAAGAACAAACTACTTACTCCGGTTTTCTTGATTTTTTTCCAATCATATTCATAGCCATCTTTATATCTAACTAATTTATATGTTGGCATAAAACTGATTTCAGATTCATCTATAAATACACATTGAATATAAAAAGTTTACATTGTCCAATTTATACAATTTATAAGAAAACAACTAAATTGTAAACTTGTATAGATATAGAAATTATATTGATATCAAGTTTAGATTGACAAAACTGAATTCTAAAAAGTAAAAAATAGGCATAAGGTTAACCTACTGAATGTGTAGAAGGCTTTCTTATCAAACTGAACTTTACGTAGTTGATCTTTCTCTAATAAATAACTAATATCTCTTTCTCCTGCCTTCTTTAATACAACCTATATACATATAAACATTGTAATATTAATAAAACCTATATACATGTACATATAAACATTGTATTATTAACACAACCTTTATACATCTAAACATTTTTATATTAATACAACCTATATACATATAAACATTTTTATATTAATACAACCTATATACATATAAACATTGTAATATATACTAGTTTCAAATCATAAATAATAATGATTCTATCAAATTGTTGATTGAAGCCTAGTCCATAGAGCAATGGGACAATGTTACACTGATCATTTCAGATAATGATCATTAAGCCATTTAGATTAATGTAGTGATAAAGATCAGGTGATAAATGATCAGTGATCAGGTAAAAATTTAACATCAATTATGCCCCATTGCAAAGGCCTCTGTTCAGGTGTCCATTTACCAATGTGCCATTTGGTCACTATCCAGACATTTCTTATGAAATTCTGTATGCAATACTTAGCAAAGCAGTGTAATAATATATTTCCACACACGTTAATTTAAACAAGAAATACAAAAAATCTGAAGTACTGACACATACATTAATTAAACACCATAATAAAAACAAAGAGAGAGCAAGATGGACTTACATCTACTTTATCAGACACGCGATAATTCAAATCACCAAAGAAGAACACATGATGAAATTTATGAGTTATATCAAATGATTCCATATTCTTAGGGCCAAGATTTAAACCTTTTAATATATCACGAAAATTCTGGTTCCTTCTACAATGAAAAATGATGAAATACAGTAATCAATAACAGAGTGAAAAAAAGGCCAGGTAATATAGTCAAAGGTCTGACTATAGTTAAGATAGCTTGCCAGGCAAGGTAACATACGCCCACTGGCAGCATTGAATTTGAATAATAAATAGAGAAATAACTCAAAAAACATTCACTGAATTAATATTGAAGTTAAGGGCAAAAACTCAAAAACTGTTCATGGAAAATTGTAAAATTAGAACTTGACCACCATCTTATCTATTTCAATACTCTTACCAAGTTTCATCAAATCTATTAAAAAATTGTAGCTTATTTTGCACCCACAAATATTTTTGACGCAATTTTACGAAGTCTAGGTCAATAACCCAAAAACCATTTGTTAAAACAAGTCAGAAATTCAAACTTGACTAATGTCTTATCAATTCTGATGCTTACACCAAGTTCCATCAAAATCCTTTGAGCATTAAAGCTTCTTATTGCAACCACAATAGAATTTTGACGCAATTTTACTAAGTCAAGGGCAATAACTTAAAACAATTCATTGAAAAACTGTCAAATTCAAACTTGACTGAGGCCTAATCAATTCCAATGCTCACAACCAAGTTTCATCAACATCCTCTGAAAATTGGAGGATTTATTGCATCGAAACTAAAATTTTGACAAGATTTTTCTAAGTCAAGGCCATAACTCAAAAACCGTTCATGCGATAATTTCCATTTTCAAACTTGACCGAGATATCATCAATATATACAGGTATACCAAGTTTCATTAAGATCGGATAAAAACTTTAGCTTCAATTTTGGATACAACCCGAATTTGACGCGTTTTTACTAAGTCAAGGGCAATAACTCAAAAACCATTCCTGTGATAATTTCCATTTTCGAACTTAACTGAGATATCCTTAATATATACATGTATACCAAGTTTCATTAAGATCGGATAAAAACTGTAGCTCTATTGTGGAAACAACCCAAATTTGACACGTTTTTACTAAGTCAAGGGCAATAACTCAAAAACCGCTCATGCGATTATTTCTATTTTCGAACTTGACCGAGACATAATCAATATATACATGTATACCAAGTTTCATTAAGATCGGATAAAAACTGTAGCCTGTATTGTGGATACAACCCAAATTTGACACGTTTTTACTAAGTCAAGGGCAATAACTCAAAAACCGCTCATGCGATTATTTCTATTTTCGAACTTGACCGAGATATCATCAATATATGCATGTATACCAAGTTTCATTAAGATCGGATAAAAACTGTAGCTTCTATTGTGGATACAACCCAAATTTGACGCGTTTTTACTAAGTCAAGGGCAATAACTCAAAAACCGCTCATGCGATTATTTCTATTTTCGAACTTGACCGAGATATCATCAATATATACATGAATACCAAGTTTCATTAAGATCGGATGAAAACTGTACCCTCTATTGTGGATACAACCCAAATTTAACGCGTTTTTACTAAGTCAAGGGCAATAACTAAAAAACCGTTTATGCGATAATTTCCATTTTCGAACTTGACCGAGATATCATCAATATATACATGTATACCAAGTTTCATTAATATCCGATAAAAATTGTAGCCTCTATTGTGGATACAAACCAAATTTGACGCATTTTTCTTAAGTCAAGTGCAATAACTCAAAAACCGTTCATGCAATAATTTCCATTTTCGAACTTGACCGAGATATCATCAATATATACATGTATACCAAGTTTCATTAAGATTAAGATCGGATAAAAACTGTAGCCTCTATCGTGGATACAACAAATGTGGACACACCGACGGACGGACGGACGGACGGACGGACGGACGGACGGACGGAAGGAGGGATGGACGGATTGACGGACGGACGGACGGACGGACGGACAGGGGTGACGGCAATATACGTCCACATTTCCATGTGGGCGTATAAAAATATGTCTCTTTGTGACACATTATTATCATAAAACACTAAATCATATATAGCTTGTTATTCATTGTTTCTTGTGAAGTGATCATCAAACTTCATCAGTGCCTCAATTAAGAATATGTAAGTGAAAAAAAAAATATTTGATAAATTTATATTTATAAGTACATACCTTGAACACCTCTCCTCACCAGAAGTTAGATGAGCACAAACAAAAGAAAATGGTGTACCATTAACTTGGAATGAAATACCTACAGCACCTTTGTTACCTAAATAATACATTATATAAAATATAATAAATAAACATTGTACTTGACTTTGTTATATTGATGTTTATATGTCAACAGACTTTTTCGGATTCCAGCCATCTAATAAATCCAATAAAAAGTAATTGTATTTCAGTACAGGCTGACTTTCATATTAAAAATAACAACTGATTTAGGGAAAGATTTAACAACAGATTTAGGGAAATCTTTCGTCAACAAAATGCATTATCTTCATCTACAATGAGTTTAAGGTGGCCAAAATAAAGTTGATCATTATATTAAAAAAAGAAATATCACTGAAGATCTATAACACATCAAAAGACACTTGAATATACCAAAGTAGAGTCTTACCAAGAGTGTTAGCAATTCCAGTTTTTACTGTAGATTTTTGAACATGACTTATATTATTTTTATACAAGGGAGTTATCAATATCACCATTCTAATACCCCATAATGTACATGTTTCCAGCTGAAAGATATAATATATACTCATATTTCACAGTTTGAAACAAATTTACTCACTACCATATGTATCAGATGTTTGGTTTTACAAACCATTATGCTTAAGATATCAAATTTAAGCTTATGATGAGTAAAGGAGAAAGATATGTCAGCAAGAATTTCTTTTATAGTCTTATACAGTACAAAATAGTATGTCTTCAATACAGCCCCTTCCAATTATTTCCATTTCCTCAATTCGCCCAATTCGCCCCTTTGGGCAAATGAATAAGGAGAGAAAAATATACCAAGTACTCACAACATCAACATCAATATTGAGGGTAGCTTTTAATGAAGCCTTGATTGTATTAGTCCAATCTTTATCATTTAAAGCACTTTCTTGTGTACCAACAACATATATATCGTGAGGTATGTTAGATAATACAGGACCTAATGTTTTACCAGCCCCATTACATTTTAACCAATGTCGCAATGTATGATCAGGTCCTGATTTAGCTGGAAATACATTTAAATAAGATAAGGTTGCAATTTTTATAGTTTTCATTAGTCTGGTGTTCTTCTTTAGATGAATTAATATATATGCAGGAATAGCTTAATTTCAAATTACTGTTATACACCTTTTTTGCTGATTAATGGTCAGAATTTAGCCTAATAAAAAGGAAGCACATATGCAAGGAACTGTTTCATCCAGTCATCCACCATAATAATTATTTCAATAAAGTTAAAAGAGACTTATATAACTACTCACCCATGTTCCATGTACCAATGAAGACTGAAATCTGATCAACATCTTTCTCTGTGGAATGCATACTTTTCATCTGACGGATTTGTAAACAGAACATCTCTCTAGTATGAGCACTGTCAAATTGATATGTATATTTCTTTTTACCTTGTATAATAACATCTAGTTTACTGCTATCTGATGTATTCTTTACTAACTGTAAAACTAAATTAACACAGTAGGAAATTATTCACTTAGTAAAATAATAGTAGTTAAATTTACTTTTAATACATGTATCTTAATAATACCACAATCGCTTCAAATAGTATCTATGTAACTTCATAAGTGGTGACTTTTAAATGAGTCCAAATTTTTTTTTACTTCCTCTTTGAAACCAACTAATTTCCTACTTTCTTGTAATCTAAGTTATATCACGTTGAGTTCTAAGAAGTAATTTTTGTAGATTCAGTATGTTTTATGTACCTGAATAGACTTATTTATAATCCTGTTTAAAGTCTGGTATAATTTGTCACATAAAAAGGAGTTCTACAATGTTATTAGTCAATATCAATGGAAAATTCATGAATCAAAGTATATCCAACATGTAAATGATATGTTTGTCTGACAAGGTTACAAAATAGAACTTGGAACTTAAATACATACAGTCTTAGAATACAAACAACCAACAGCTAATATTTATGTTTAATAGTGACTATTGGTTAAATAAGTATACATTCTACACTTTATCAATTTTGAAAATCAGTAACACTATATTCGGAAAAGTAAGCCAGCTATGAATCTGTTCAGTTTGGGAAAAAAAAGTGTCTCGGTAATGTACGCTATAGCAGGAAGAAGCGAAATCTCAGAAATGTGAAAGCACACTATGGCAATCATTTTCAGGTGTATATGTACAAATTTTGCCAATGTTTAATATCTATTGAAAATTGTGTCACTCACAAAGAGTATTCATTCTAAATCATATAAATTGCTTTTATTTGGTCTTCCTTGTATTTATATGTCATACATTTTCTGACAATGTTGTGATTAATTCAAGAGTAAAGGTCAAGGTTGTAGGAAACCCCTATATGAGTTTTTTACCCTCATAATTACAATTTGAAAATCATTTAATATATGTATTAAGTGTTTTGTAATTAATTAATAATTGATCTTGTACATTTATTAGATTACAGAGGGATTTTAATTTATAGATATGACACAAACTGATGGATATAATATACTGTTATTGGCCAATTTTGAGAGAAATGCTATGTTCCTTCTAAGACCATGTATGTCTTCAAGAGATGATATGAAATTATATATGGTTCTTACATGGTAATAACACATACAAATGTAGTTCACAAACATTTTAAATCTCTTACTGGGCTTAATAAGTCTAATATCTAACAAAAACTACATCTTTCCACCAAACTTTTAATAAGAAATTGAAGCCATTTCCAAGCATAACATGTGTTTTAACAAGGCTTAGTTGACTTGTGTTGAGGTAGTGATTCAAAATTGAATTATGTTTGTGGCATTCTAGTGATGTAAAAACTGTACTTAAGTTTTGTATGCCAAGTTTCATTTGATTGAATTGTTTTTAATTCCTAACAAGATTTTTGATGGATTTCCTAGAAAAGCACAATGAATATAAAAAAGTCATTTACTTACTTTTATCATGACTGAATGTGTTGCTAGAATCAAGGAAATCTTTTGATGGTTTAACAGCAAAAAATCGACCAGCCTTAATATCAACTGTTAATGTAAGTTTAGCTGAGAATTTACCTGATTTACAAACTTTCACCTGGAATTATTACAATATTATTAATACTCTTTAAAGAGAAACTTATGGCAAAATGATCAGACAATAAATCACAAAGATTAAAATTCATGTATAATATGTTTTTTTGTTCTTGTATAAATAGGTGTGAAACTGATTCAATATTCCCAACTTCATAAATTCTGAAGTTTATCCAAAAGTTCATCCTAATGTTATATCTAAATCTGATTATTGCAAAGCTTACCTCAAAAGTTGCTAATGGTATTAAACTAGATTTTTTTATCTTTGGTGAAAGCGACAGAGTTCCATCTGGACTGTGTTGATCTGGACTAGAGCCATTAGCTTCAGCTGTAGGTAACTCTTGTACAACCTCACTTGCCTGGAAACCACAGACTACATTTACTCTTTTAACACCTAAATTCCTTTTTCTGCTTATAGGTCTCATTTTCAATGCCAAATACACTTGATATTAGTAGTAGCTATGACTATCATCACACAAGTTATGTGTAGAAAATATCGCAGACATTTATATCAGTACAATATTATTTACAAATTTCATTGAAGTATACAGTACAGTTAATTAGACCTAATTAAAATAGCCTGCAGAAATTATAATTATTAATCAATCAATTTTTATCTTGTGACCTCATTGATGTAAATAGTTCCCATCATTTACTGTTATATCCTGCTTACAACTCAGTCTTTCTATTTAAATTGTTTGAAAGAGCTCATTTTAAGCGAAATCTTTCATAAAAATATAACATTGCATAATCAATATCATCAATAACTATTCACCTTTTTCTCCAAGTTGAGAACCTCTGTAGTACAAAAAGCTAACTTTTTAGATAAAAACTGAAAGATTGAGGTAGATTCCTGTAAATAAAGAGACATACTGAATGACATCATTCAATGTTACACTTGAGAAATTCTTGGAATGTAAAAATATTATATTTAACTACATGATAGTCGGTAATAATCTAAGCTAAGTTTTCCAAATAAATTGACATAATATTACAAATCTACAGTACAATGTCATTAAATAAAATCTTACTTCATAGCCATTTATCATAGGTCTTGTTCCATCTTCATCATTTGGTGTTAATAAATCTCTACATAATGATAACTTCAATAAAAATACATCTAGTTCTCTAGAAAACAAACAAGTATCATTAATTATAGTAACTTTCAACTCTATAATATATAGTTTGTATCATACCAGTAAACTTTGACTTATTATTCTGACATCACAGTATAAAAGATATGAGAGCGTGATCATAAGACAATGGAAGACATGCATAAAATTAAAAAAATAGATTTCAGACCAAAACCAATATCATATTTTCAAAAGGTACTTGAAAGCATAAAAATCAAATCATATTACAAACCGTTGAAGTCCTTTAGCTGCAGTTTGTATGAGGTGAGAAAATTCTGGCATTGAATTTTGAGTTCTTATATTAACAGCATCTTTTTCCATTCCACAATCAATATAATTCTTTAATACTTCTACAAATTCACCATCACAACTATTAAAAAGAAATAGCCATTTTTATATTTGAAGGAATACAATCTACAATTCTAGGACTTTAATCCAATATGGAGCAAGTGGAGCTAAATCTTTTCACATGAGAATAGCAGAATTGACATCTAAGGATGTTAATGACTCCAAATAATTGTTATGACCTTCTATACAAGCTATTTCACTGGCAAAAACGCAAGCAGCAATTTAGAGCACTATGACAGTCATGATGGCAAAACTCAGTAAGAGTCAAAAATATCATACCATGATAAATCTAATCTAGCAAAATTACTTAAAAAACCATATTTAAATGATCTGGTATGGATCTTGTCAGCAATGGCTGCTTCATTGTCCAATGCAGCAAAATGTTGATCGAGACTGGTATCTAGGTCAAATTCATTTTCTTCGTCTTCTGCAAATTAAGTTATTCTATTGAGACAAATATTCAACAATTAAAGTTTTAAAATACAGTTGTTTATTTGAAATACAATCTTTTTACATTTGTTTCAGACAGCTTAAATATTAAAGCAAAAACTTCATAATTGTACAGACCAGAAAGAGAGAAGCTAAAGTTTTACCTGAATCTATTTCAACACCTTCCAATCCTTCTGGTGGTACTGGTGTTTTAATAGCATACACCAATCCATTATTACCATCTCGTACTAGATACGCCTGTATTAATTCAGCTAGATTATTAAACTTTAATGGTTTGACATCACCCTCAGACTAAAATAACAACAAGAATTTACTGATGCCCTCAGTGTTTCATTCAGTAAAAACACTAGTACTGCTTAATAAAAACATAAATAAATATTTCATTATTTATCATGTAATCTAACATGTGGTTGCCTAGAAAGATGTGTTCACTTTAAAGTATATTTCTGATTAAACACAGGTCATTTGGGCCAAATCCAATATCTCATTAATATTTATGATCACACCAAATTTATTTAAATCAAACTTAATGACATTCACAAGATAATTTCGTCAAAATCAAACGTCTTCAAGGTTTCATAAATAAGAATATCAACACCAAATTTCATTCAAATCAGATGAAAACTGTACAAGCCAATTGTGGAAAGACAAATGGACAGACCAATGGAGAGACTGATGGACAGGGGTGCCGACAATATACGACCACATTATAATGTGGGCATATAAAAAATCTACCAGTACTTTACAAAAAAGAGCTATGCAATATCTATAACTTTCATCTCTACTTGAAAGTGGTCATGTGTCATTTAGAAAACTGGACCAGATCTTTTAATCACATATTTGTTATTACATATCATTAAAATCATGCCTAGTGTATGTTCTCTTTGAGAATATGGCATAGTGATTTCTTCTGCAAAACCTTTAAATAAAGCTAGTATAAAAATGTCTTTATTTACCTGTACTGATAATTTGCCTTCTTTATCAGGTAAGATACGATATTGGTGTACTCTAGATTGATATCTAAAATATATAATAATTCATTGCTTAAACTATCTGTCAGCTACATCATCTTGGCATCTCTTTTATTACCTGAGTTTTTATATAACTGTATCAATACACTACAAGATGTGTCAAAACATGCCAGAATTGTTAAACTCATGTTTCAATTTATTCAAATCTTCTTAAAACTAGCTGCTTAAATTGGCAAATTGTTGAACCAAAATGATGGGGAACAGAAGGCTATTAAATAAAACATAGCATCTGATTAATTTCACAATAAACTGGTTCGCCCTATCTATCAGACTTGAATCAAAATCTCTTTACTTTACATGGTACTGAGACCAAAGTATCAAACTTAAATTTGATTCTGGATTCAGTTTTTCAGTAAAAGTCAGATGAAAAAGAAGTATGAGCTGAACATTGAAATATTTGGGTATATTTCCCTAAAAAAATTTCATATCACACTAATTGCTTTTACGGCAGATGTCGTATAGAAATTAAATTTGTTTTTCTTAGGCAAAATAAAAATAATTACAACCATACCATCCCTTAAATATTTACTTCAAATAAATAGATACAAGCTCAATGTTTGTTTTTGTTTGCAGAATTCAAATCTGATGTTCTCATATAATTCAACAAAAACTTTCAGAGTTTTAAATCTTCATCAAAAAATATCAACATTCATAATGTATATAGCTAGAAATAGCAATGATTGGTCAAAATTAAAACTTTAATCAGGGCCCAGAATGGAATACAGTCCAAGTTTTTAAACCTAATTTAACAATAATTCAACAGCTGGATATCAGATTTTAATTCTGTGAAGAGTGATATAGACGACTGAAACTAGCCACTATCAACTGATCAAGCATTATACTTTATCAAATAAAAGAATACAGATCAAGGTCAAAATGTACCAACAAGACAATCTAACAGTGTGTAATCAAGTTCCACTACTATAATAAGATTGATTATTGACAAGATAGTGGCCATTTTGTCTAGCCTTGAACAACTTAATAAGTTTTACATGTCAGTATACCCACTACTGTCATCAATTAGTCATCCAGTATTCCAGAAATATAGGGAGTCATAAGAAGATAATGGGGATACCAGAAAGGTATTAGACTTTTTGTAATTAGAAGATATACCTCTTGACCTATGCTGGGAACACCAGACCAGGGTATATACCTTGACCTTTTCTGAAGCCAGGTGATTGCAACAAATTCTATTTGAAATTTTATTATGCTTAAAGTTATGTTATTTCATTACATCAAAGATAATAAGGTTTCTGCCATTTCTATGTCTGATTTAAGCACAGTCTGTCTTCAGGTCAAACTCAATTGTTGTGATTATTTCCTGGAACACTGTGATAAAATGTCAAATGACTTGATGCCATCAACAATTTATCTGAGAGATATAAATGTCAACAGAGAGACTTAAACTGTGTACATTTCCGCAGATGTCATCACCCTAATGTCAATTACTATGGTGATTAGGAATTGTTTTTTATATTTGATTATTGTTTTTATAAATATAGTTTACAATACTATACTGATTATACATCTTGGAGGCATTATTTCAATCATTATAATAAACGTATTTGGTGCAAAAGACAGTCATAATCATTTCTTTTCAAAGCATTTTAGCAATTAAGTGAAACAAATCTCAGTACATCAATCATCTATGAATCCTTTCAACCCTGCAGTAAGTAAAGTAAGTAAATATTTTATTCCAGTGACATATGTACATTGATATATAACAGTAGTTTCCTGGCGTATAAAGTACACCCGGCCTACATGTTAAGCAAAATAAAATTTGCACTTCTGATAAATGGATTCATGTAATATAAGCTTAGACTTTTCAATTTGGTATCATGGGAAAAATTAGCAAATACTAGCCATGAGTAATATCAATATTCTAAAGGCAATGTTTACACACTGTTATTTTAATATCTCATGGACACAGACAAATCAATCTGGCTGGAGTCATATGACACTAAAACAATTTAATAATTATTCTATTTTCTATTTAACTAATTACTTTAACATTATGTAAAATGTCATCATTTACAGTCACACCCCATTTATGATATTAGTCTAATTATATCACATGCTTAAAACATGTACAAACAATATGTTTCATATTTTATCTTTTAGGTATCCTTTTTATGAATTTGAAAAACTACTTCTTAGTATAGGCATAAAATATCAATTTTCAATCAAAGACTAATTTTTAAAAACTTTCAATATTGTAATCTAAGAGCATTCCTTGAATTTACAGGTTTCACAGTGCCTTAAAGCAATATAAAATCCCTATCATTTTCCTCCACTTAATCCATTATTTGTCGCCAAATCCACAATTGTATGATATCACATATTGGTGACACAATAAATTGAAATTTTCAAAAGATGGTTGTTGAATATTTCTATTAGTATTTACAGAAAACAGTGGAAAAGACTGTTGACTATGTTAGTTCCTTTGATATGATAATTTTTATAGAAATCAACCACATGCCTTTTGACTATGTATGTTGTTTTTATAAAAAATTGATCAACAAGAATATATCTGTTGTCTTTACAGAAATTGATGGTCATGACTGTATCTGTTAGTTACAGAAATCAATGAGTTCTTACAGTAAACAGGTACAAGGAACAAAATAAAAGCAGAAATCAAAGTGACTATTAGAACAGTAAGCAATAAGTACTTACAATAAACAGAGGACATACGCTCCTGGTAAAGATTCACTGTCCCGCACCAAAAAACTGCCATCTTCTTTAGCTGCTAGTAATAACTCCTCTGTTTGTAGTCTAGATATACCTTTATGAAAGAACTGACTACACATCCTTATATGGACATCTCTTAATTTTAACGAACCATTACTTCTGAAAGTAAAGAAGTTAAAAATATAGTAATAGAGTACATAAATAATAGCATCTTTACAATGTCACGTTTTTACAAACTGCATATCATACCTTGACATCATTAAACCATTTGTTTGTATCACAAGAGATAGCCATACAAATTTTCATGATACAAGAAATACTGTCAAGGTATTAGAAGATATATAAAAGATAAAATTGAAGTAGTTTGACAAACTTCCTGGGAAGCCCAGAGACACCCACTCAAACTAAATTCAAACCAATCATTATGCCATTATTCAGGAAATATCCCTATCATTTAAAAGATAAGTTATTTTATGAGTTATCCTATGGCAAGGGTAATAAATATATGTAATGATCTACTGGGTATTGCACGATGACTTTAACAAAGAAGAATATTATGATCTATAGGCATTAGAAATATACCTATATGCTATAAAAGACAAGTATTTTGTATGCACACGACAAGAAATACAACCTCTTAGGTTGACAAAAAAATTTAACTTAAGAAAATTTGTCTTTGTTCATCACCTGGTGTCAAAAAATCTATGAAATTAAGATAAAATCCATAAAATCCAAACATGCTTAGAAGCATTTCCAACAAGTGCTTAGTGGATATATTTGTCCTATTGAGATTCAATTCTTTAGTCATGGCACCTGGTAAGTTAGACAATGAGTTTATACTCTTATCAACCAAGTTTGAGAATTGTATGTCTAGTGTAAGCGGTAGACTCTACATTGTAATTTTTATTAGTAAAATAACAATGATGCACCTCAGGGTGCACTCTAAGTAAATTGCATTAAATATTAATAATATTAATGAGTTATCAGTCCAGTTATATTCTTTAGTGTAGATATGATGCTATTTTGATTTAGTTTAAACTTTTGGTAAACATGCATGCAAATCATAAAACACGGCACCTTAATCTATTCCATGTCTTGTCTAAGCCTTCCATGTTAGAATTTATATAAAAAATATTTATTGTTGTATATACATGTACTTTGGTAAGGTTCACTTCACTTCTTCACACTATTTTCTCTACTCAAATTTGCCATACATTAACAAAACAATTAAAGATTTCACCATCAAAATAGCAATCTCCCACAAGTCACAACTAATTTTAACACAGAATATGATGCATGATGGTAATATTGTGTAATCTATACTCTCAACAAAAGATTTCTACCTACATCAGATAAGAAACAGACAACATTAATTTCCTTCTGATTTTATAAAAAAAACTGACAAGGTAAGACATTAATTGAGCTCTAAACCAATGATGGAGGGAAGTTTTTACCTCATCAAACTGAAAATCAAAGGTATCATGACTAATACTGGCTTGTTGAAATAAAGTTTTCCAATATATAAAGGTGGTGTATATTATTACACCTGCTGTATTTTGTAAATTAAACTTTTTCATGTTTCTTCTATAATTGAGGGCAAACTGGTTTTTGTTTATCCCGATTTATTTTTCCACCAATTTCTAAATTCTATAGATCTAATTAAAATTTCTGAAAATAAACCTCTTCCAAAAATGTTTAAGATATGTAACTTTTTTAGCAGCTTAAAATCTGAAGACCTACTTGTCTATTTTCATGTCATGATGAAATTATTCTCTAGATACACAAGTTCAACATAGAAATAAAACAATTTATAATGGAAATAATCAACCTCCCTATTGTTATAAGTTCTGCCTGTACATCATTTCATAAACACTTTATTCCCATATTTTCATTTTTCTCAAAAAATTCATTACAACCAATAGCACCTGTTTGATTGATTTTGATGCTGCGTCCTACTTTAGTTATAAATAAACCAATGTCATAAAATCAGTCAAAGCAAAAGAGTTTTTGAATTTGAATTTATTATAGATCTGTTTTTAAGAGATTTGGAATATCAGCCTTAAAATTTGTCCTCTGTTCATATTTTATCAACACAAAGACATTCTAAGACAAACAGTGCTATATTGAAGCTGCTATTCCTATTCTGATAAAATAATGGAAAAATTCAAAACACTTTTTACTTTAATCCGCCAATCAATTAACAGACTTGTCTCAAAATGCATACACAAGAAAAAGCACTACTTTTCAAACTTCGGTAGGGACATATAGCATTAAACTCTGAGTTGCAACATGTTTCCAGTGCTGTTTCAATATTTCTATTCAGTTAAATTATTAGATACGTAGATTTTATAAACCAGTAGGCCTATGAACCGAGCTAAAAAATCTTAAGGATAATCTTTCCACTACACTGCAAAGTGGTCCTTTCACAAAAATAAATTATTTATCAATCCAATCAGTTCTCATTTCCAAACAACACATTTTGACAACTGCATTTCATTGATTTTCCTTGTTGTCAAATGTTTGAAAACGGAAAATGGCTCTGACCCTACTTTTAACTTTAACTTCCTGATCTGATGAAATATGTCAAGCATACAGATAATACTTCTCACAGTATCCACTTATTATACACTTTATTATCTAGTTATATATTTTAATAAAGTTTTATCAAAATAAAAAAATCTTGTAAGATAAAACCGTTAGACAAAAGCTCTTTATCTAATTGAATTTTTAAACTTGTCAAAAATCACTCAAACAGGGTCAAGCATACACAAAGCAGTTCATGAAAAACAACCTTTTTTGATTTTTTTCTAAAAAAATGTACATGATATTTCTCCATTATTTTCAGATGATATAGAGTAGAGGCTTAACCATTTCTTGTGGTACCACAATAGATGTGAATTAACAGTATATGACACAGCAGTGGATAAAACTTGTTTGGGCCTACCTCAACCTGCGACAAAGTTGGTGGTTCAGACACAAAGACAGTTTGTGAGAGAATTTGGCAGGGCAATGCCAATAATCCAGACTCTAAAGGCTTTGAAGACCAACATACAACAACAGATTAGGAACATTCTGGCTGACAACAAGGATTAGGAACATATTTGCTGACATGATAACAAGAGTCATTGCCAATTTCAACGGGTGTGTAGCAGAGGTAATTTAGCAGCGAGGAGGGTGGATAGACCACATTACCAATTATTGCAAAAAGACGACCTAAAAGGTTTTCAATTTCCACAGATTTTGCAGATAAAATGGTCATCATTATGGAACAACTTGGTGAAGAAATTTTGGAAATATCTTAACTGTGTCAAAAATGAGATAGAAAGAAAAATAGCTTGTTTTTTTATGGATCACCCTGAATATTTTTTTATCTCGTTGTCAAGAGCAAAATCCTATTTAAATCTCTTCAACTGGGTAAAATCATTATATCCCAAGCTTCATCAAAATTAGATGGATTTTGCCAATATTTATAAATATTATCAAAATCATCTGATATTTCAATGTCATTTCTGATATATTTCAACAGTAATGTATTAAATATCAAGTTAAAAGTAATAGTATTAAATATAAAAAATACATCCATTTATAGAAGTACATATTGACAGGATTTAAGATTTATTTCTTTATTTTCATTCCCAGCAAAGTGTAATCTACCCATTCCGTCGGGTTCTACCGCTTTCCAAGTAATTTCATGCTTCATCAGTTTAATTTGCATATTAATGAATGATAATACAGCCAATCAGCAAAAGTCGTTATTCAAAAGATAAAAGTAATTTGCCTAAAAGTCAGAATAAAATTTTGTCATCAATTCATAGTATGTGCATGAAGTTATTTAACTGAAAATCCTACTTGCTTTTATCAGTTTACCATTTGATTCATTAGTTTACCACAACTTATTATATGATAAAATATTACACAAGCTTTCTCATCATCTTAATCTGCACTAACTGCACTACAGTACACATGTGTGGCATCATTTATTCACATATTAACTTGTCATATTGGTAATTTAGTTAATATAAGAAAGAACATCTGGCTTGCTGGAGTTAAAGGTGCACTCTCATCTCAGTCAATTTATCTTTTAATATAATTAGACAATCATCATTTCTTATAAAATAAAATGTTCTCAATACCTCAAGGAACAGTTACAGCCTCATGTAACAAACTGAAAAATACTGGTAATATCGGTCCATCATTTTTTCTAATAATTCTAATTCAACTTTTAGTAAAATTAAGTTTTTTTCATGCCAAATTATCCCTGGCCAGCATAGAGATAATACAAATATAACCTTTTGAGAGCTATAAGAAAATCTCATTCAATATTTAAATATTTAACTTCTTTGTAAGACTAATAAAAGGGGAAATGTAAGAATGTAAAATTGACAATAATGTATTTGGTTTAAATCTAAAGAGAATTAAAGGAGGTGTCAAGGCATATGACTAGCAATTATCTTTATTTTGATTTAAAGCCTGTGTTTGTTTTTATTTCTACACCTTCTTCCCATGAGTATATACAATTTTCAATCTCTTTTTATATATTATAGATTATGAGCATTTCTCATATTTCAGTTGAAATTGACTGGAAAGTTTCAATCTCTTAAACATTTACAACACAAAACACTATTATAACTTAACAATTAGAATATCATGCAATATGATTTAGTACACCATGGGAGACAAGATTGCAATATCTGACAACATATTCAATTTGCAACTATAATGGAATAGAGACAAACATATTTTCACATTTCAATGACCTGCAGCATTATGGGAAACTAAAACCAAGAAGGCAAATCTTTTAACCTTTCTCAGCCAACGTTATCATTTAAATTACTAAACTATATAATTTGTTATTAAGACCAAGACTTATGTACCAATTCTGGGTTCAATATTAAATAACTTCTCTCCATTTCTATTTTAAAATCTTGTCTTATTCATATTGTATATATGATATAAATACTAGACCATCTTGACCCTAATTATCACCTACATTAAGATGAAAGATTCAGGTATATCAGGGTTGAATATATAATATGTTAGAAATCTCCACCCCAACATTCTTACACATTTTAATAATATTTCTACCAGTCTACCTACCTTTTATCTATAGGCTAGTATTTAGGAAACTTGATGAGTTTCTTCTTTCTATAAACAATATTTATTGATATTGGCAGATTGAGAAACAATTCCAGTCAAGTTCACATTGTTTATTCTATTGAGTTATAAAAGATGAAAATAGGTTTTAATGTCATTTTGATGAAGTTTTCAAGAAAGGGTCATCAATTATCACATAGAAAATATTAATTATTTATCAGTATGATATTGAAACTAGATTCTAATGTCATTTTGAAGCATGAAAGTCATAAAATGTTCTTTTTTTTTTATCTTCTGTTGATTTGAACAATTATTACAAACAACAAAACATTAAAAACAACATTTCGACATTCATTTGAATTACACTATCGTACTTTATAGACTTTATGCTATATGAAATTTAAGACTTAACTGTCCTTATTTCATAGTTTTGTCAAGGAATTTTCAATTTATTTTTAAGTGAATTCTTACTATGAGGAAACCACACTAGATGACTATTTTCACCAGTAATATTAGTGTTCTTGATTGATGAAAGATTTCAAAAAATTGGGGTTCTTCATGACATATAAGCCCTATAAAGTACACACTTGTCTATCACGTTTTGCATTCTTGACAGGTGTGCAAGAAGGATGTGACATTACTCTAGTTGCGAAATGCCAATTACATCTAAGATGATACCATGTTTCAACTATCTGGAAATTCCTTAAACTGTTTGATTTTATTGGAAACCAGTTATGCGCGGAAAAACAAAGTTTCACTGTTTATAGTAGGTTGAGTATAAACTGATTTTTTTACTTGAGATCCAAAGGCACCAACTTGAACAAAGCATCAAGTTGATTAGACCAGAACAAAATGACGGCTAATGTGCTTTGGGCATGTCACAGATCCTGTATTTAAGACCTCTAAAGAACCTTAATAACACTGTCATACAAATGAAAAAAACTTGATCTGAATTTATTTTCTAAAATATATTATTTGAAATACAAAGTTGAGAATTAATACAAAATATAATGATTGAACTTACATAACATTTTCACTGTTTACTTTAAGTGTTTCTGAGGACTGTCTTTAGTCGAAACGTTGAATGACAATAGTATATATTCTTAACCTTTTAGTTTCACCTCTTACATATATATACATAGACTGTTTAAAATAAGGTGGGATAGACTGTTTAAAATAAGGTGGGATTGACAAAGTCAAAATAACCTCAGATAACATGAAACCTTCTTATATGATTAATGAACCTTATGTTTATATATATATTTTCACCTGCTCACGAAAATCATTTGAATCTTTGAAGTTATGTGAATATTAATCAAAAATCAAGTACTCTTGGGAGAATATTTTAATAAAGAGTCAATGAGCAGATATAAGCACATACAAATTATACATAAACATGAAGTCACAATATCAAACTAAAACTGAACTCGATCAGTACTGAGATTTCACACTCGAAATACACTAATCACACTATCAATTACTACAGATTCCAGATGGAAAGGGCAAATTCGTTCTTTGAAAGCAGAGATTTAAGATATTTATGAATGTCGATAAAGCAAATATTATGCATGGGTAATGTCTATCTAGGGCATCAATTATGCCAATATTGTGGACTAAACTTTAAAAGCTATAATGCTGGACGAGACAACTCGACTTACTGCCAACTCGTCCTACTGTCGGAATGTTCTTCAAACATGGTTTCGGTAGTAGATAAATGACCTGTTAAACAATCAATTAACACAATTTACGGACGGATGTTAGGGATCATTCAATTATACGTCATAAACATATAGTCACAATATCAAATTAGCTCAATCTGAACTAGTACAGAGAAATCCTTTCCAACATGGCATATGAAATTTGTCCAATTGTCAGAAAGTCTCAGTATGTTCAAGTAAATTATAAGATTGAGTTTTGTAACTATGATATATTACATGATTGTTAATTTTGATATATTCCATTGAGAAGTTTAACATCAACCAGACCACAAGCATCATTTCTGTTCATATTTCTTCCTCTCTGTTATCTATCATAATTTCACTAGCATTCAGTACATTTACCATGTGTTTGCATTTGTCATTAAGAATACATGACATGTGCATTTCATGGTAAATAAATCACAAAGTATGGTCAAAGAAAACAGAAGCCAGACAGGGGCATTATAGGTGTTCAAATCATAATAAACACTTTTGAAGAAAACACTTATCTAAATATGACCTTAAAAATCAACTGGGAAATGTCATAATTGTTAAGAAATTTATAAGAGTATTCAATTTTCAACATTTAGGATTACTAAGCTGGGTAAAATAGAAAACCTTTAACAAATTAACTAATTTCTGTACAACCACATGAACTTCAAGTGAAATAACAATTTATTCAATCTGATTAACATACAGATCTAAATGTTTCTTGTTTTTTCTGCAGGTTCATGTCATCTATAGCGTCATAAAGTCATTTGCTTGGATAAGATGAAAATGTTGAATGTGAGTTCTAATCTCGACCAGAGTGTGAAAGTCTGATGACCTTGAATAAGTCATCTTCACTCATAATTCTAGTCCACCCAGCCGTAATTGGGTACGGATTATGCCAAGAGGTTTGGACAAGCACCTGCTGGTAGAAAGGATCCCTGTCACGGCGGACATGTGAACCTAAGTTGTTATCCTTGTTCTTTTTTCTTTCTTTATCCATGATCTATTCTGAAATAAGGACCCACAAAACATAAGCTGTTGCCTTAGAAGTTTGCATTGAAAATCTTCCCTACTAGTCACTCAAGGAAGTACCACACACATGAAAGTTCTGCAAACAGACTTAAATAATTCTGCTGAAAGTATAGCTAATTTTTCTATCAGTATAATGGTTGCAACAGTTTTAAGTTGGAACATTTTATTTAACCATATGTTATAAAGTAATAATAACAAGTATTTGAGATAATGCTTGTGTTAGTTTAAGATAGAAAAAGAATCTATGATTATTGTATGGGGAATTTAACTGGTAAAAATATACTTTCACCTCTCTTCAAAACAGTAAACAAAACCTGTTATTTCACAGTAGTTTCTTAACCAGAATGAAACCACTCCACAATGAATCAATCTAGGTTTACTTTTATTACGGTACTTAATTTTACTACTGTACCAGTCTAAATATGAAGAAAAGGATGGCATGATTCAATACTTATTTATTTATAATCAATGAAAAAGTGTATAAAGAGATACACCAGACCCTTTTCAGAAGTAAAATGATGTGACCCCTGGCTCTCTTGATATTGAGAAAAAAGAATAAAATATATCAAACTGTGATATCATTGGAAATGTTAGCAAGATTCAATGCATGGTGCATTCAAATATATCTTAAAAAGTTCAGTTTGGTTTAATGAAGATACTATCAATACAGTTAGATAACTACATATTTCTTTGGTGTATAAGAAACAGGAATCTCAGTATGGGAAATAATAACTTAAAGTAAAACTGATGAATAATCCTTCATTTGAAGGTTAGTTTGAACATGATTTGATTCAAATTCGTATTCAGCAGAGGTTTGAAAGTTGAAGTTTTGTGGAAGTAAATGTGTGGGGTATGTTAGACGTCAGAAGATAATTAAAGATTGGTTACTAATTGGTATATAATGAGAACACCTTACAATATAATACTATATAATTAGTGATATTTATCATTGTTGATAGAGAAACCATCTTTATATCATTAATCTTCTTATTATCAACTACTTTACCATCTTTATAATATCATTTCTAGCAATTAACTCCTGCTTAAGGGGGTTGACAACCCTAAACCTATGTACAAAAAATAGACGATTTCAACCACTTCTTTTCCACCTATCTGAAATATTTAAATATCAATGGAAAGAGGGGACTTTCAGCTATCCAAAAATATAAAATTTATTTCTTTATGACATTTCAACTTTAAGAAATCGGGTATGAAAGATGAACGAAAAAAACGTCAATTATTCCCTTAAAATTAGCATATCTACTAGGCTATTTAATATAGAAGGTTGAAATTTTGCACAACGCAAGTCTACATGTATCTCTACAAAATTACGTTGGCTTTTTGGAAAATTTTGTTTTGTTTTGAAGATATTGATAGAAATCAAAATTTTGCGAGTACATTTACGAAAAATTGAATTTTTAAAAAACTATTAATTTTATAAAAAAAAGCCAACGTAAAGTTATAGAGGACATCGTAAGCTTTAGTTGAAGCCAAAGTTTGTAAAAATCGGATAAATCGTAAGCGAGATATGCTTTTGGAAAAATGGCATTTTTTTCAACATTTTGCAAACACATGTAAACCTTACGAAATAAACGATCATGTTGTTAAAAGATTGTCTTTCATGCTGTAGAAATCTTTAAGCACCTTTTAGGCATCGATATGCACCGATATCCACATAATTGGAGTGCTAAAACAATGGATTAGCACATGTCAAAACCCTTCCACCCACCAATCATAAAATTTTATTTGTTTACATGTGACGTAATGATTTATGGGACATCACGTGACTTCTGGATTCCCCCGATACACAAACTCTTACTTCGCGGGCCGATATTAACAATAACTGACCGGCAAACGTAGAGAATGTTTATTTAGCGGATGACGTTGTAATCACAAATGTCAACTGACAACGTAATTTGTACGTCTACATAGAGGAATACCCCGTTTTGTTCTATAAATAGATTATCTTCACGGACGGATATCAGACGAACTACTGAAGCGATTGAGCTAAAATTTTTACTAGATGAGTTTCTTTTAATGCCAAATAGATAAAATATAATACGTTTCTTGATTGAAATACACTTCGAACGATAAGGTTGTCAACCCCCTTAAGTTTCTTTTTAATACTGATGAATTACTTGTGCTTTAGTTTGTAGTATTAAAATTTTCTCACATGCATAAATAAATTGATGCCACAATTAGCTTAGATTTTAGTTCAAGTAAATATAATTAGAAATGAAGGTGCAGCACACCAGTGATTATATATTATCTGTAGATAATGATGTAGTTTCCAATAAATTCATGTAACATTACCTTTTTTAAATAAAAAAGTATATTGCTGGTGTATATTGCCAAATTTTTAACTCAAAAGAAAAAGAATACTCTATAACTCATGTAAGGTTACTATCCTATTGTAAGAATTACCTAGGTATTTTGACTATACCTCTTGATTCTTCTACAGAAACACTTATCAGATTAATTTTACCTATGTAACATGATGGCTTAAAATTGCCTCAAATATCATGCAATAATAAAATATATCTTACTGTGATCTTATACATCCACTTCTTCTATTACAATCTGAATGAAATCCATTTGGTGGTAGAGATCGAAACTTGATATTATAATATTCTGCTTTCTGTTCACCCATTTTAAACATGTGTTTGTTTTATAATTCCACAGAAATCATGTTAAAAGTTACATCCTCACAATCTTGTTAAGTCATGATTTTCTCTCTTAGAACACTAATCTATAACACCATATTGAAGATAATCAAAGAATCTGATAGATTTTCTCCTTGTCAAGAATCCATCAATTTGTGAATAAACCTTCAACCATTGATTCTCAGAAGTTCTTCAGGATAGAACATACAATTTTCTTTTTCTTTTCCATCAACCTTTTAAGTTCAAATTCAAGGTTAGTTATTCAAAACAAACTAAAATTTAAAATTCTATGTTGAACATCTAAAATAAAATTCCTATTTAACAATTCATATTCCAAAAAGTTTATACTTAAAATTCAAATTCACATTATCTCAATAACTCCTAGAGACAATCGACAGATAAAGCCATTGAAAAAAATATAATATAATCAATTCGTAAAATCACATCCAAGAGGTTCAAGAAAAAATGAATAAAATTATGATAAAACAGCTATTTCTGGTAAAATTATCATCCCAGCGTGAGTTGTGTATATTAGATTGCTACTTATTTCATGTTTATCATCAAAAATATTAAACTGCACTGATATAAAGTCCCACAGCATGCCAATAGATTAAATCTTTCTAACTATATTCATTGAACTATCAAGTTAACCAAACTCTAACTCACAATACCAAAATCATCACATGGCAGTATTGGAAAAAACTGCAATTTTTCAAACTATCTGTTATGAAGTTCAATACATTAGATTCCAGTGTAGATAATCACAGTTTATATTGCCAATAATGTCCAATATATGCTGAAATCTCCAGATTAATTCTTCTAAAAAAGCTATACATTCATAAACCTTGTATAAATTCCAGGAAAATTTGGTTAACCTTAAATTTAGCACCACTATAACACAATATTGGAAAGGAAATGTATAATAGAATGAATAAAAAAATACTAACTCGGATTCCAATTTCATCAGATATAACCTTTAGAGATAATAATCATATAAACCTTATACATCAGCCAAGATATAAATTCAGTTATTCAAAATTTCAATGTGTAAAACAGCTAGTTAACAAAATGAAGCACCTAAATATCACAAATTGAGAATATTATGTATAATATATGAATAAATCTTATCTGGTATCTCTAGTTTAAGTTTACATCATGTTTCTATCTCAATATTGTACAATAAATAATAGTACAGAGGAAGTTTAACTGACAGTATCAGTAGTCAAATCAACTTGTTTATTGCACTTGTTTTATCCTTGTCACATCATAAACTATTGTTAAAACATACATTAAACATTGTCTTAGTGACATCAAAACAGGAAAAAGTTGAAAAAAATTGGTCATTAAATTTCATGCTGTTTTTATGATATGCAAGAAATGTTCTTCTGCAATAGTAGAAACAAGCTCTAGAGTAAAAAACACAACCATTGAAATCTAGCTCAGAAACTGTACAGGCCCATAGGATTAATCCATACCAAAACACTATACATTGATATAATTGATCCACACAACACTAAAATCCAATAATTTTGAACAAAAACATAGATTTAAAATCGCTTTAGTAGAGAACATATAATAAACCATTACTTAGAGAATGAACAAGAACCAGATACAACATGACATACACAATAAATCTTAATGCTAACATTCCGTTTGACATATAATTTGTAATTGAAGGTTGGTATTATTGACAAATATTCACCTTTAACCTTACTAATTTACATAATTGTTTCCTGTATAGTGATAACAATATAAATTTATGTAACCCTAATCTAGGGAATCATCAACTGGTAGCTACATGGATCATTTCCAAATATTCTTATAGAAGCGAGCACACACAGAATGGAAACCTGTCATAACTTGGTTTTCATTAGTCAAAATATCGTTCCACTTCGTTAACCTCGTGTCCAATGAATCCATTGATATTTTCCACTCTGGATGAGATTTAACCCAAAACCAAAATGTTGTTACACATATGACATCAAGGTTTGCTTTCAACCAACTGAGTATAACAAAACAAAATTTTTAAATATTAAAAGAGATTTTATCAATACATTTCGCTTCTTGAATTCTCTTTTGAGTAGTGAACAGATTACCATGTATATGTATTGTTCACTGTATTTCAGAAGAGATCAAAGTAATTTATTACTAGTAGTATAAAGTATATGTATACATTAGTGTGAGTGATAAAATAATGAATGATGATAGAATTTTTTCAGATATAAGATAAGTTTTCTATTAATATTAAAGTAAGATCTATAGCTCTATGTATTGATACTACTTACAAACATCAAACATTGTATAGTTTATCAAACGATGCCAACTTTTCATTTTTATTATACATATGGTGAGCATGGTAGTTTCTAAAAAAAATATTAAATTTCTTTTTGTATAAAATAAAATATGATTAGAACGAAAATTTAAATAAGGAAAAACATTTTTTCACAAATAAATTAGATTTGCTTCACCAGCTGTTTCTGGAATGTTATGAACAATCTGCCATAACTGCTCATAGAAAAGTTAATTATTTTCTAGAAGCAGAAAACATCTAAACTTCAATACTAGATTTTGAGCACCGAAAGGTCAGATTTAATGCAAACAACAATAATGGAATTGAAAATGTTATACTAAATAGATCACCTCAAGCATTGATATTAATTTACAGTCTTATACAAAAGTCTATATAATGGGTCACTCATCCCAACTAAAATAAATTTTAGACTCTTGTCTTATCATTCCTGAAAATCTCCAGAACAAGTTTCAGATAAAAATACCACTCCAATATTGAAAGCAGACACTGAAACATGAAAGAAGCTATTGACAAGTTACAGATATGTTTAAATGACTTGTTGAAATGAACTATCCAGAATAGTTGATAGAAACTCATACAACTATTCATCAACAAACTTCAATTCCTATATTTCAATTTATTCATATCAAAAACACAAAAAAACTGAGACTGGGACAACGAAGTATTACTGGATTACCCTACCTATTGTAGAATTTCATTGTACACTTTATTCAGACTGCTTTATTTCAATATGAATCGCATAAGGAAGAGTGATTAGAATAAAACAAACCTGGGGTTAACTGACATTTAAACAAGCAGACTGAAATGTTCATTTAAAATGTCATAATTGAAAATAGCAATAGGGCAGAATGACATCTCAATTCCTGAATAAGAAATTAACATAGCTGATTTCAAAATAATTCAGAATTCAAATATGTGTTAGGCCTTTAATACATAAACAATTTCTGTTATTGCTAGCAGTGTAATATCTAACTTCTGTTAATACTTTGAACAACATTTACCACACACATTAAACTTATCATGTTTGTAAACTAACTAAAAATAAAACAACTACTTTTGCACTAGGTGGGTGAGAACTCAAGATAATTCCTTAACTTATACAGAGAGTGCCAACTCTTTACCAATTTATTTACCTCACAGATATGATGATTTCAGGGATAATTATAAAAGGTATCCATCCTCAGTGGTACCAAAATCAAGTCTTAAAGCTTATAAATCACCGTTAATACTGATTTTAGTCTTAAAATTGTTATAAATGAGACAGAAAAAAACACCAGTCATAACAACAATGTCACTGATATTATTTCTAGAAAAACTGTTAATACTTATTTCATCCTTAGCTTTACACACCTTCTGATAACAAACACTAGTTACAACACTCAAAACACAATTCCTTCACTGCAACTTACAGTCGAAATCAAACTTAAACTATTTCTTCAACATTCTAATAATTCCAATATAAATACTGTCAGAACATGTAAACAAGCACCACATTTAACATGTAAAACATGATGAAGGAATTTACAGTCGACAGAGAAACAATAGTAGGAAATAAATCACAATACCATACACTACCATGTGGAAATACTTGTACTATGACACTAAAAGTAATTCTCTGGAACTTCCCTTCTTAGTTCCAAATGGTAATATTAAATTCTGTTATAAATACACAATGGCATATTCCATTCCAGATTACAAATACCAAACAACAACACTTTAATCCTTATGGAAAACAGATTATATTTTGTCAAGCTTGTGGCACTAAATACAATATATACCCTGGCAAGTATAATGATAGTAATGCTAGAGTAATTGTGTAAGAGATCTCTGATTATACTGAACTTGACTTTAATATCAATCGACTTCTTGACTTACAAGAATTAATCGACTAATTTTCTACTCCCATTTCATGCCTTGTGGCAGTCAAACACACACAGTTCAAGTAGCCTTAACATCTGTAATATATCAGAGAATCTCTTTCTTTTTCTTATAGTCAGTCTGTCTTTTACCTTTACTGCTCTTATCATTGCCTGTTTAATTATAAATAATACTAGTTCAAGACTAGTGGTCTGAGGAGGTTCATGCCTTTGGAAATGTGTATTGAAGAGATACATGAAAATTGTTTTGCTACACAAATGCAAGAAACAAAAAATCTAAAGAGTGGATAAAATTACATTAAAATTTAATTCTCTTAACAATTTTAAACCTTAAAATCTGTTTCAAATTTCTGATCATGCAGAGCCTAATCTAGCTTAAATTATATGCTAGTAACATTACTGTTTAAGTCATTCTTACTGCTGTAATAAACTTGAATAGTTTTACCTTGTTAATAGTTCTTGTATAAGTGTGACTATAAGCTTAATGGTCGACTAATAGACAATTGTGTACCTTCACACTGTTTTACAGTATTAATTTTGTATATTAATGATAAAACTGGACTATTAATTAGTAACTGAGTAAATTAATGGTACTTAAAACCTTCTAATACTAATATATCATTGTCTACTTTATTTGTCTTTAACAACCTAAAAACCTGAATTATATATTGTCCAACATTTGACCACGTATGGAAAAGTTTGCAGTTCTGCATGTTATACTTTTACTGGTTCCTTGACAAACCAAGCGTTTGATTTTGAATTCAAGGAACTTCAAATTTAGAGATCTACCTGTCATGGTGAATAAAAGGTCAGCAGATCAATCAATTTCTCATACAATTGGAATACTATAAATCACACATTATTTAGTGAATAAATCAGAGAGGATTATTGAGTGTTTATTTTCTACTATTTATCAATTAGTTGTGTTTATATTCCCTACTAATCAATTCTCATTATATACTTCACACAACATCAGGAGGCCAATAAGTCTTCCACCAAGCCACAAATAGTAATCTGGTAATTGAGAAATATAGAATGATATTTTTTGATGAAGCTAAAATCGAAATTAAATCATTAACTAAGATCAGAATAGCTTCTAGTGCCAATCCTGATATACCTGTATATAGTACATATAAATCTAGTACAGTAAAAACCAAATGAACAACCTTTTTTGATATAAATTTAGAACAATAGGCACAATCAATTTCTAGTAAGCAAATCATATGAATATAATATTATATATGAAATTTTTATTGAAAACTTTCAGAGACTTAAAATTATTCAGGATATATCCACAATATAGGCAGAAATATATATATATGCGTATCAAACTTGTAGATATCAGCAATGAAAATAAACAAAGTTATCATTTAATAAAAAAGATATTTTGTCTCCTAAATAATCTTATTGGTAATCATAAAGCTATTAGAAGTACCATAAAACTATTTTAATATATCTTGAAGAGATAGTTAACCTGAATAATATAATAAAATACTCCTAAAAACAAGTCATGGTAAATTATAAGCCAGACAATATTTTTTATTTATTACATACTTGTGATTTACTCTCTAATTAAAGTCATCTGTATAACTACTATTTTACCCCTTTACACACAACTTTATACAAGTTCTGTACTTGGTTAGAACTCCTACATATACAGACATGATTAACCTTATTATTCAATTTACCTCATCGTAATATCAGATTTTATCAAAGCATGACAAAGTTTTTCAGAACTTGCATTTTAGTTGGTTGGTAGATCACAATTTAAGTTCGCTTCTAGCGGATGTTGATATTGCAAATTAAGTACCGTAGTTAATTATAGTAGTGGATAAGGATGAAGCAATTCCAATTGGATGATTTTGCGTAGTTGGTTTGGTGGTTGATATTCATGAGATTTGGTCAGGTCATATGACAATGCCATGTTCCTAAAGCAACATTTGGATATAATATATGAACCAACCGTTGCTTTCACAATCCCAGATACGTTATTAGAGACTAATAACCTCCCTTGGCAAACCATATGTCACTACTTAATGTATCCAATCAGTGATCTCGTAACATTTGGACTAATTTAAAATGGTGGCCTCCATTGAATCATTGTTTTCATTAATTCAAAACAAGTTTTCTATCGAATGTATGAGGGAAACCAGAAAAAAGCAATGCAGGCTCTTTTAGACAACAAAGATATTTTTTATTTGTACAAAAACTGGAAGCTGTAAACCACTTTCTTACAAATCAGTTGTTATGCCAGAACTCGTTTGTGTGCTCCTCAGCACCTTTTTTCATAATACGTCCTTGAATGAAACTAACTAAAGTTCTTACGTCTGGTCAATCAAACATTTTTCATCGATAGTTTGTTACAAGAAATCCAATCAAAATTAATGACGAGAATCTGGGATCATGGTTTATGTATATATCTAAACATCTCTTTAGGAACATGATGACATGTAGGTGAGACTAGGCCCTCGATGGTTTGTCAGAAACCAGCTTTTGAAAAAGTGCATCTAAGATTAGTAATATTTACAACTTTTCAAACCTATCTTATCAATAGTACTGCACAGTTTAAACAAGTCTTTATTATTTCAAACATTGCTTTCATAATAAACTTGATTATATAAATAATTATATACAAGTGTATATAATTAAGTATGCCATTTTCTAAACATTTACAAATAAACATTGTAAAATATCAATGCAACTTTAAGAAACATTATAAGGAAACAATTCGAAAAAGCCAAGACATTACTTATTCATAAAACCTAAGACTTCAGAGAAAACAATATTCTTTTATTCTAACTGATCCAATAATGGAACACAGATTCCTGATCTCAACAAATAATCCTAGGAGAAATCTTAGTATTCCCCACGGCAAAGCCATTGTCTAATTCACCAATTTTATCATCGGTAAAAGAAATTCAGCAAATATTCAAACTCAATTTTTTCTTTCGAGAACGCCTTGGTCGCGGAAAACGTACCAATTTTGTTGAAAAGACTGGTTGGAATCCACCAGACAACGCGATAGACAATGGTATTATTGATATTTGCGATGAAATGTATGAAGAAATCTCTCGGTTACCTTTGGTAGACGAGAAGAACAATCTGACCAATTTTGAGCGTAGGGCATTGAATATATTAAAGAGTGATGACAGCATCATAATCCGTAAAAGTGACAAAGGCAGTTGTTGTGTAATACAGGATCGCGTTGACTATATTTTTGAATTAGATAAGCAGTTAAGTAATCAAAATCATTATCGCGAACTAGACAGACCAATTTTCATGGAAACATCTATAAAAATCAACGACATTTTGAAAAATTTAGTTACAAAAAAATTTCTTTCTGACGCGCAATACGACTACCTTTCTGCAAAACCCAACGTACGCCAACGTCATATTTATTCTTTACCAAAAAATTCACAAAAATCCTGAAACCGAATGGACCGTCGCGAATAAAATTCCCAAGGGCAGACCAATTATTTCTGATTGCGCTAGCGAGTCATACCGAGTTTCTGAATATATTGACCATTTTTTGTTACCTTTGGCAAGTAAACATCCGTCTTATCTAAAAGATACCACCGACTTTATTGAAAAAATCAAAAAATTGAATGTTCCGCCTAATGCATATTTTATTTCTTTAGATGTTGCGAGTATGTATACCAACATTGATAACAATGTTGGTTTAGACGCTGTCCGTAAAGCATTTCTTAGAAATCCATCCGACGAAAGACCAGATAAAGAAATTTTGGAACTCCTGCAGATATGTTTAACGCGTAATGACTTCTTTTTCAATGGAAAAACATACCTTCAAATTTCTGGAACAGCTCTGGGTAAACGCTTCGCTCCAAGCTATGCAAACATCTTCATGGCTGAATGGGAACGCGAAATAGACCAAATTTCACCTTTTAAACCTCTTTTTAACGGCAGATTTCTTGACGACATTTTTATCATTTGGACCGAATCATTAGAAAACTTTTGGCAATACTTCGAGATACTAAACAATCACCATCCTTCAGTAAAATTAACGGCAAACATTAGCGATAATAGTATGGACTTTTTGGACACTAAGGTGTTCAAAGGAAACGATTTCGAAAAAACTTCAAAAGTGGACATTAAAGTATTTTTTAAAGAAACTGATACGCACCAACTTTTGTGCAAAAGCTCGTTTCATCCGAAGCATACGTTTTCTGCGATTATAAAATCACAAATCCTACGGTTCCATAGGATTTGTAATCAACAGACCGATTTTGATTCTGCATGCAACCTAGTTTTCAATAAATTACGAGAGAGGAGTTACTCGAAACGATTTCTACGCAAAATTAAAAACGACACGCTATTACAACTTCTGGAGAAAAATAACCCCCCTCCATCGCCTATAAATGAATTTGGCTCCAAACCCTGTGGTGGTTCTACGTGTCGTACCTGCGAGCATGTACCTATTTCTCAATTTTTTAAAAACAATAAAACCGGCAAAACTTTTCTTATTTCTGACCAACTTTCATGTGGCGACCAAAATCTAATTTACCTAATTTCATGTAAAAAATGCGAAACACAATATATTGGAGAAACTAAGAACGCGCTACGAACTCGCTTTAATGGCCATCGTTACGATATAGTACATGGCAAAAATAGACCAATTTCTAATCATTTTAACCAACCCGACCATTCCATTGAAGACTTGTTGATTATGCCAATTGAAAAGATACAACCTATGCCAAACATCAAGCCAAAACAAAGAAGATTACAACGCAAGAGTTATTGGATGGACCAACTTCAAACTGTATATCCAAATGGCCTTAATATCCAACATGATAATCAGATAATACCTTTTGTTACCACCTACAATCATACTGCCACTAATGCCTCCCTAATTGTCAAACGTCACTACCAAAGCCTTCAAAACCAATATCCTCATGTCTACAGCAAGAGACTTGTTACAGCGTACAAAAGAAATAAAAATCTCAGCAATATCCTAGTTCATGGTAGACTCAATCCCCAATAGCTTTAAATTACCTGACTTCCTTTATTCTGAATTCACTACATTTTACATTAATATTTCTTTATTTATTATAGGTACATAAAAATATTTGGCTTTTCTCTTTAGCTGATTATCGATATATCAGAAGAAAATTAATTCTTATATTTTCAACTATTTCAGATAAAGAAATTATATTACTTCAGATAATATTTCAGAGACATCCATAATTAACGCATCTAATTATCCTAACCTTTAACTTGCACCTTGCTTTATCATAAATCTTTACTTTGTGACCTAGGCCAGTGCTTTTGTGAGACTATGTTCTCATCACCATCTAACACAACTTTTCAGATTAAAAACCCTCCACATATTGGTCATCTAAAGATCTGCTTCATCCAGAATATCCATTTCTACAATATTTCAATTGGAAATTCTGATGCCTGTCACAATATACATGTACACAAAATCACAAGACATACATTATCAATGAATTACTGATGGTAGAGAGTGAACTTTTATAAAAATTTTTATCCAAAACAGATCAATAATGTTCAGAAATGGAACTGATCCTGATTATCTAACTTATTTTACCATTCTGAATTTTCTGAACTTGATCGATAACTAATAATTATTCACCCTCTATCCCATAATATTACCAATACCCATCATATATTACCAAATACTGTCAATAGTTATTAATTCTTTACATCATACTGGATCTGTTAAAGGCTTGCTACCACATTAGTACCTAAGATACAGATTAGGTTGATAGTAATGAGACAAGATATGGAATAAGACTAGAACAGAATAATAAGTTCTGAAATAATACCAAATAATGCCTGCCATCAATAATCATGTAATATTGTTGAAGAGTGGATTTCTGTTAAGTCAAAAGAGGAGGATTTATATCTGTGTGATGTATCAATAATAGTCACTTTTTTATTAAATATGGTATCAAAGATTGGAATAAATATGCAAGAACTACAACAAAAATCCACACCAAAATGAACTGAACTGTGTTTAGATAGAAATATTATCCAAAACTAGTTATTAAAACCAAGGTTCGGTCTCCAGTAAGTTATACTCCTACATAAAACTTAAATATAATAAATCAAATTTCAACAAACATGTTTGAAAGGTAATATATTGCACCTACCATCAAGTAAAGCATCAGAATAAAAAGTAAAATTTTCATTTTCATTGTATCATAACATGGCAAACATAGTCTTCTTAAATACAACAGGATGCCAAGCAACTTAACAAATTAACTCAGATTTTTCACCTAATTGGTAGGAATGGCAACTGAGTCGCTCCATTTAAGCACTTTTAGAACACTTGTAAACCTAAACTGAAATTTTAATACATTCAAACCTTTAACTTTGGGTTCTATTGCATTACTTGTAATTCTATTGCACCCACAATAAAGAGTTTATTATTTTTTCAGACCATGATGAGATCAGCACTATGAATATTATTGATGTTATTCTCTTGTCGTTATCAGATAATATTGTAAAATATAGCAGAGAACATTATTGAGAGGTTCCATTAAGATACTTACTAGATTAGAATCTACAGAAATAATGGCAGGAAAAGAGATAAAAGAAATTCCATATAATCTTCAATATGATTTAATAAAAAATATATTATCAGACAGCCTGGCAGGTTGGCAGCAGAATAAGGTTGCAACTAAAGAATGCTTTCAAACATAATTGAAATCAAAATATAAAGTAGATATCTGCAACGGTAATAATGACTGCGCGTCTTCAGAATTATTAAAGATATCTCAGCACTAAATTATTATGTGTAGTGATCTTTATAAGCTTAACGTTTTTCAGGTGCTGGTTGCTTTAATCCTTATGTGGTGACACAATTGGTAATTAAAACAATGGCTTAGGTCTATCAATCTTTAAAACAAAATGCTATTAATGATTGAAACTAATTGATCTATCACCTGCACTAAAGATTTAGATTTTTAAATAGCGATATTTACATTTCTTTAATCTCATGAGGATAGTTAATCAGTGAAAAAAAGGGTTATACATCACGAAAATATAGGGAAAAATGTCATGATCTGAAAGTAAAATATCAAATAGCAGAATCAAAACTGGGATTTAAAAATAAATCTTAGGCTAAGCCATCAGTAAATCTTAGAAAAAAAGTTATATTCCCATATGTATTATGAAAAGTGCGAACATTGAACAACTTGAGGTATCAGAGATGTGTAAGCATCAGAATTACAAAAATTCAAATATTATCAATTCTACTTTGAGTGCATTCATTGAATTTACAAGAATTAAAATCATCTTCACAAAATCACTTAAGAAAACTTCTATTTCCTTTCAAAGTGTCAGAATCTTACTTGATGGCCTCTAAAACTGACAAGTACTCTTATAAAAGATGCCTGTGGTGTTTTAGATGGAATCAAAAAAGTAAATATTTCATTAAGTAAACCAATAAGAAGCTTCAGTATTGAATATTAGGTTATTAAAGGCTTTTATTAGATAAATTTACTTCAGCATCAATATTTGGTCAAGTTACTTAACTGAGTAAATATATTTAATGATATTATAGAGTTATTAAAAGAACATTGATTGCAAGAGACAGAAGGATCTATTGTATTTACACATTAAGCTCACATAGAAACTGGTATTACCACATTATCTTCCTTTATCAGTCTTTGAAGTCTTGAGTATGTTCAACCTTAAATGCCTTGAAACATATTTTAAAAATTTTCAATTTGAATAAAATCCTTGTTGAGCTATCAATTATGCGAAATTTTTTATCTTTTTTTATCTTGTTCAATACTTTGGCTCAGAGAATAATACATTTACTCCTTAGAATGGATGTCCCTTATCTAAATGAAATGATCAATATGAGCTCTTTGGTAAGATATCAATATAATATCAAATTAAATATCAGATCTTAAATATGATATCTCAGTTTAAAATAAATCACAACATGTATCAACTGATAAAATCAATTAGATTTCAAATGATCCTCAACAGTATTTTCTGAATGAGATCACATACTGTAAAGTCACATAAAATTAAATAAGATCTCACTGTGACACTACATTGATTTTACCAACTACTATCAACAAGTTTGGAACAAGTCCAGTTCCATTTAACATCAAATAGATTGAAGGTCTTCCAATAATCAATTTGTTAGTCTTGTATCGCTGCTTAGTTGGACCATTGACAAGTCTATTTCAGTGTTGTATAACCATGGTACTCTCAATCTTTTCTATAGCACTTAAGCTACAATGTTCTGAGAGTACCTTCAAATTGTCCAATCTTGTTTGTAAATTTCAAGATCTAAGAAACCTTGCTCCAATTGTGAGTTTCAAGACTTCAGCATAATATAATAAGTTTACTGCAAATCTATTTGCATGTATATAAAGTAGCAATACAAGAAATTAAATAATTTGAGAAAATGCACTTCGCAAGCAAAACACAGGGCATTATCATTTCTCATTAAGAGTTCCCTCAATATACTATCTTGTTACATGATTTCATATTTCTTCTTTCTTGTTCAATAAGCTTACATTGGAATTGGATACCATGTAGTTACCGGTATATGTGAATTATAAGAGTATGTAGCTTACACCTTAGGTACAGATTCTCTGCTTGCAAATTATGTTTTGGTATTCTTAGTCAATCAATGACATAATAACGTTGTAATTAATTAGTAACTTACTTACCTTTAACTTCATTCACGATTTATCAGGTTTAATTTCCTATAGAATCACTTTGTAGAAATGAAGTGAAGCTTACTTATCATCCATGTAGCTGTTTCTTTCTTTATCTTTATTTTTGTGGATTATTTTGCTGAACCTGTGATGGTATACACCTACAATAAATATAAGACAGTTAATAAATTAATTCATCATATAAAGTGACAAGCTACTTAAGCTTGAGGCTTCATTCCTGTATAAAACTGTACAATTATCAAAATACCAACACAACATGTGTGAAATGTCCTCATGCATGAGATTAGGCATGTATATTGACATATCCATTGCAAATAAAAAAAATTTTTGTAAACATTGAGCTTTGCTACTTTCATAGAGAAACGATTCTTTATAATTTCAGACTAATTAAACCCTGTTTGAAAGTAAGTATATAAGGATTATGTCCCTTGAATCTAGTTAGTAATATTATAAGATAGCATTAAACATTTAACAAAGCTTGATCAGATCATTTGTAAATAAAATTTTAAGCCAAAACTTACACAAAACTAGGAAATCAAGCCTTCTGTAGCTTAAATAATATTATTTGAATACTATCAGTTCATACTTTCTACTGTCAAAGCAAACTCTCTTTATAATGTCTTAATTCAAGATAAAAGTTAGTAACTTGCCGAATTGCCTGAGAGAAAATCAATAGTTACAGCCAGTGAAAAACAGTATTGTCATTTTCTCCAAATCTCTCACATCTTTCATAAAATCTTCATGTCTCAATATTGGATTGATGTCAGACTTCCCCTTTGAAAATTGGACTTCAAATGAAATCACATTAAAAACTTATTGAGATAAGAAAATAACTTGTTCAATGAAAACTAAAAATATCATTTTTAATCACTCATAATGTTAGATAGGGTAATATTATACATGTATACAAATACATGAATCATGATTTGGGCCAAGACCATGTTAAAGTATAACATAATAATTCATTGTAATGGTTGACAATATGTATTGTATATATGTTAAATTTATGAAATTTCCAATCTATTCAGTAATACAAAATCTAAGGTGTGACTAATAAAATATAAATAAACTGCATTTCAACTTTAAATATTAGTTTAGTTCTCTGAATGTTAATCTAAAGCCTGTAGCTTACTCTATATAAGCTCATCAAGTACAATTTATATCTAACAAAACCTTTGCCTCTATCATCAACACAAGCTGATTTTGACTCACTTGGTACAGTCAAGGGCAATAACTTGAACAAAATACATCAAATCATTTCCAATTCCAGTATCATCAATGCACATTTACCTATATACCCCGTACCATGTTTCAAACAAATGGGATGAAAACTGATATCATTATCAGACTTAAAAGCTTAATAACCAAATTAAGAGACAAGGGCTCTTATAGATCTATTCAATAGCTCATTTGGATGCATTATTTACCAAGTGATGAGCAATAACTGACAAAACATTAATTTTCCAGTTTCCAATTTAGTACATCATTTGAAAACTATATCTAGGGAAAATTTTGAAGTTACCGGTACAACAGTTTTTGATAGTAGTGTATTCATTTGATGAATAGAATGGATTTCTGAAGACTGGTAAAATTGTACATATATTGGGATATATTTGTTACATTTTTTTCGTTGGTAATAGAAAACAGAGTTGAGTAATCTTAGTTGAAACCAAGCTCTGACAAATTATTCTATTTTTGTCATACAATCAACTTTATGATTTTTATGTTTCTATCTATATAGAGAACTAGCCTCACTAAGACAAATAAAGTAACAAAGAACAATTGCCATCAAATAAGTTGACTTTCAATTTCTTTTTTTAAAGCCTATAATAGGTAATAAACAATTTCACCATTTGTCATTTAAATCTATAAATAATTTGACCAGTTATGAATTTTCATGATTTTAAGAATAGTGATTCATCAAAACCAACACAATTAAAAAAGTACATGACTGTTACTGTTGGACTCCCTGAAGAAGTGTGTCAAAGAATTTTTTTTTTCAACACTCACTTTTAATTTTATTTGGTATTTCACATTATAATGTGGATGTATAAAAAGTAAAATATGTGGTGTTAAAAGTAAAAATATTATCAATCGATTTCTATTAAAATTTGTTTTGTTTGTCTCCATTTGCATTCAGAACATGTTAACAATTATCTTTGATTCGCCAGTATCTGTGCGACAAGAACGTGATGGCATCCATAATCTTGTCTTGGAGTTGGACTTGTTGAGAAAGCTAAAAAATATTGATTTTGATCAACAGGTGACATTTTTATACAAAAGAGAGCGTTTAGACAAAAATAATGACCAACCATCATGTGTCCAAGAGACATAAGAAGATAATTAACTGAACTATCTACACAAATACTCACGACAAATCAATTCTTGCAATTTAATTCTTATTTTGAAATTATTGCATTTTAATTTGACAGCAGGAAGTTATTTTACTGGATGACCTTCACCTTATAAGAGGCAGAGTCACATAGAAATGATTAATTTTCTAAAATAAGAGAAACGCAATGAAGTGTGATTAAGTCATGAATTTTATTTGCCATAACTATTTTTTATAAATAAATTAGTTGAAATACGACAATATTCTTCTGCGAAACTGTGGATGAATTATCTACCTTTAACATAATATTCAAGATGGCAGCCCACAGTGAATACTTTAGCTGGAAACAAAATCTACTTTCTCAATTAAAACAGCGTAACAAAACTCAAACACAAACTTATGCTCACTTGATCCAAGCAAGTAAGTCATATACTCTCGCTTTTAACTACACAATTTATGTTACATAGTTATAACTTGGACTGTCACGAAGATTAAAAGCGTTTGTTTACATCTTGTTATTTGTTGTTTGAAACCTCCCCTCCACAAACACTGATTTAATGTAACATATTTTCAATATAAGACTCAAACAATTTTGACAAGACAAAACACTGCTTAAGTCATCCATAGATTCAGATAAAATTTGTTAAAAAAATAATGATAGATCAAGGCACACATTATCAAAAATATAGAAAATTTAGTTACTGTTCTTTGCTTGGGGCTATAATTCACAAAGCATTAGAAAAAACACCATTTAATTTGGACGACATTTTCTTTTATTACTTAAAACAGAGACATATCATGAACCGCAAGAGTAGGCCTACTGGTAATGAAAAGAAGTGTTGAAATTTCATACTGGTGATTGTTGTTACGGTTCTGCCAAATTCAAAGCTGCCAGTGGGCATGATAGTCATGCTATTCTTATTCATTCTTATGGTAACTGTCCTGATTGCTTGAAGGACTACAATAAAAAAAAAAGGAAAGGACCATGAACCTCAAAAAGGGTAGATATTAGTCCGGAACTTGCTGACTCTATTCCCAGCGTTTGATAGCTATTGGGACAGATATGGCTGGGGGAGAGTCAGAAAACCAGGCACTAAAAATTTGGGATTTCCGCACCCCATATTTGGAAAGATGGATGTTTTTGTAGTTCAGTCATTCATCACTATCCCCTTCCACCACCCATGTCACGTTTGTGGTTGCGTCAAAGTTTTTTTTAAAGAATTTCAATCACTCAAGTCGCCATTTTAAACTGCGTGCGCATTAAAAAATTCCGATGTTAAACGTTCACATGAAAGAAAGAAACGAATCATCATCTTGTACTTTCATTTTATGACCCAGTAGCATCGGAATTTTGAATGCGCAGGCAATTTGAAATGGCGACTGAGCGATTGAAATTCTTGAAAAAAAACATTGACGCAACCATAGGCTTGACATGAGTGATGTAGGGGGATAATGATGGTATGATTGAATTACAAAAACATAAATGTTTCCAAATAAATCAAGGTTTGGTGGATTCGAGGTATGTAACTACGTTTAAAATCCCTGCACCCACGGAGGTGCGGAAAATCCCAAGTTTTTGGTGCCTGGTTTTTCTGACTCTCACCCAACCATATCTGTCCAAATAGCTATCAGAGGCTGGGAAGAGAGTCAGCAAGTTTCAGGTTAGGTAGATATTTGTTTTTTTATGTGTTTTATATGAAAGACTACCTTTTGAATGATATTATTATTTTCTTCCATAGACAATCGACTACAAGAACTAGTGACCACATTGCGTTCAAAATCAGTGCATGCTCAAGTTGAAGCAGAACGTCTTAGAGAAGAAAATCTTAATCTTAGAGTAAAGGTTGAAAGTGGGTGAGTACTTAATAGCCAAAAAAATCTTCAAATCCAAGCATGAATAGCCTGGTGTTTCCCAGTCTAATAATAGTCTGGCTGTCATGTGATTGTGACCAAGCTAGAGAAAAACAAATATATCTGAAGTTTTGTTGTATTCCAGGGCTATCTATTTAGATGAGATCTATTATGATTCTATTTTGCTCAAATCTGGAGTGTGTCTTGGTGAACTTGATTTGAATTGACAACAAGGTGAAAGGGATTGGATTCGAATATCCAGACGTATTTTTTCATTGACAAGCTATAGTCACTTAAGTCATGTTAATCAAACTTAATGTAGACCCATCACACAAGATTCCTTGTTTAGATATTTCTGCAAGAGCTGGCTGGACAAAGTCATTTATATTTTACAAGATAACAACTTAGGTTAACAGTCAAGGATCAGGCTTTCTACCAGCTGGTCCTTGGCCAAACCTCTTGGCATTGAATTTTCCTGGATTACCTGTTCCCATTTACAGTTTGGTGGACTGGAATTAAGAGTGAAGATGACTTATTCAAGGCCATCGAACTTTAACACACTGATAGATTTCTGAAACGATTTCATGGAGAGAGTTCAATTTACTATACACTTAAAGACCGTTACTTGGCCTGCGACTTTATATACACCCACATGAATATGTAGACGTATATTGTCGTTGCCCCCTGTCTGTCAGTCTGTCGATCCGTCAACATTTGTTGTAGACATAATAGAAGCTACAATTTTCAATGGATTTAATGAAACTTGGTATGATCATTGGAATTGATACTACGGTGGTCAAGATCGAATTTGACAATTTTTCGATAAACAGTTTATGAGTTATTGCCCTTGACTAAGTAAAATTGTGAAAATTTTTTATTGTGAGTGCAATAGAAGATACAATTTTCAATGGATTTTGATGAAAGTTGGTATGAGTATTGAAATTGATAAGACTTGCCAAATTCGAAATTGATGATTTTGCGAAGAACATTCTTTTTAGTTATTGCCCTTGACTTAGTAAATTGCCTCAAGATTTCATTGTGGGCGCAATAGAGATTAGAATTTTCAATGGATTTTAATGAAACTTGGTATGAGCATTGGAATTGATAAGGCAGTGGTCAAGTTAGAATTTGACGATTTTATGATGAATAGTTTATGAGTAATTTCCCTTGACTAAGTAAAATTGTGTAAGAATTTAATTGTGGGTGCAATAGAAGCTACAATCTTCAATGGATTTTGATGAAACTTGGTTTGAGCATTGGAATTGATAAGACGTAGGTCAAGTCTGAATTTGAAATTTTTTTTGATGAACAGTTTTTGAGTTATTGCCCTTGATTAGTAAAATCTTGTCAAAATTTTATTGTTGATGCAATAAAACCTACAGTTTTCAAAGGATTTAGATGAAACTTGGTGTGAACATTGGAATTGATTAGACATCAGTCAAGTTTGAATTTGACAATTTTGCAATGAACAATTTTGAGTTATTGCCCTTAACTTAGAAAAATCACATCAAAATTCTATAGTGGTTTCAATAAGTAGCTTTAATTTTCAAAGGATTTTGATAAAACTTTGTGTAAGGATTAGAATTGATAAGACAGTAGTCAAGTTTGAATTTGACGATTTTTTTAATGAACAGTTTTTGAGTTATTGGCCCTGAATTGTGTCATTAATATTTTTTGGGTGCAAAGGAAGCTAAAATTTTTCAAAGCATTTTGATGAAATTTGGTGCGAGCATTGGCATTGAAAAAATATTCAATAAATGTTTTTAGAGTTATTGCTCAATTTATTATTCAAATTCAATGCTGCCAGTGGGCGTATGTTACCTTGCCTGTCAAGCTATCTTTATGTGAGTAAAAAAGGAATAGATTACTATTGAAAAAAATATATTTTGAAACACAAAGAGGCAAAAAGTCTTCATTTGTTTCACAATAGACAATATTTACTTGAGAAAAAGAACTGGCCACTAAAGGGATAGTACCTGTATCACAAATTTTATTATCAAAAACATCATAAATTGGACAATATCAAACAATATTTGTATTAAAAGGGTTATTTATAATTGGAGCAAACTAATTTTTAATTCATTGTTTGAACTAATTTTTAATAATGAAGTTAAAAGTTTATGTAATGTTCAAGTAATCTTTTCAAATAGTAAAGTTTTGGACCAAAAAAAGAAACAGAACGCCCCTTTAAAATGGATTTGATATTCAATAGATTATGAAAGAATATTTCTGCAGTCTGATGAAATATTGGATAAAATTAATCTACATGACATATGGACAGCATGAATGATACTGACAAGAATTATGATGTATATTTATTGACTTATTGATGACAATGTAAACACAGGGGTCTGGGATTGAAAACATTTGACATGACCTGAGACCAGGACCACAAACCGTCTTTTTACTCAGATTTGAACCAGCTTTTATTGGTGCATAGCTGATTAAATCAAATAATTATCATATTAATCCACAATTTTAATCTTTTCTTGATGCGAGGAAGGTTTTAAAGTGAATTAAAAGTAAGCTGAGAATGAGCATCTTTTGTCAGCCTGGGGCCTTGCCTCGGAGATATCTATAAATTAAACTGGATAAAATCTATGAAACTGTTAGCATAATCTTGAGTGAACTGAAAATTACATGGGCATGGTTCCCCATTATTTGGAGTAGATTTAGGTCGTGAATACATCTATACATTGTCTTCAGACAAACTTGACCTGAATGAAATCACATAATTCCTTCAAATAGACCACTTTCTAATTACTGATTAGCTTATCTAAGATTCCTTTTTTTAGGAGACTAAGTTACATAGCGACTTAAAACTCAGAACAGATTTTTTTGTATGACATAAATTACTGTATATTAGTTTGTCACAAAAAATGATCATCAGCTTTTGAAATACCAACATCATGCAAATAAAACATGGCAAGAAAACTAAGATTGTTCTAAAATATATATTGTAGCCTGAGGCAAACAGTAGTATTGGATATAGTCCTATATAAAACATATAACATTTGACACCTGTCATTGTCACTGTATGATGGATTGGAAAATTTCAGATTTGACAAAAATTTGATTTTTCTTGTTGTTAAGACATAGTTTTTAAGTGTCCATCTATGGAATAAGGATAGTTTTCAATGAAGAAAGTTTTGAATCCCAAACTGGTTTAAAAATGTTTGATTTAGTAGCAGCATTGTTAATTGTTCTATTTATGATTTTAAAAGTGAAGTTTGATAGGGTGAGAAAGTAAGTTGTTCGTGTATATTATGTTGAATTTGCAGAGAAAAATTCAATTTTTAATAACAATTCAAGAAATATAATTTAAAATTTAAAAAAAAACTCTTCCATATATCAAGATTTAACATTCTTATCCTTATTTGCTTTTAAATTTTTGGAAGTCCTGTGTTTAAGAATATTAAAGGTTAATTTATGTGCCAATTTACTTGTTATAATTTTTATACATTGATATAATATAATAATATATTTAAGTAATAAATCACTACTGGTATTTTAAAAGTCTGATTATAATTTCAGAGGTGGAGGGGGTGGGGGTGAAAAAACACAAGCTTTAGAACAAAAATTATATAGATTACAAGAAGAATTGACTGAATTACATCGGAAACGTGGCGAGGTATGTAACCCTAGTGATTTAGTCTAGAATTAAAGCTGATAGTTAACAGCCCCTTGTCCAAATATGAACCCTTCCAGAATGTCTAAAGGAAGAACAAGTTGGAATTGTACACTGTGTACAACTGGCTATGGATAATAAAAATGACTCTTCACCTATTATCAATATGATAGGAATAAACTTCTCAACCTCCTTATTCTTCTCTGCCAGTTGTCCTTTAAGTAGCTGAAGTGTTCGAACCTAGTATAGTGACTATATGCATCTTAATGAAATCGTTAAGCCAGTGAATATCAAGTGTATAACATGTATATAATTTATATTTATATTTTTAGAACTCACAACAGATAATAGATTTAAATGATAAATTACAAGCCAAAGAGAAAGAATTACATGTTAAAGAAAGTTTGTATGTATTATTTTATATTGTTTATTGTAATGAAGCTCATAATCCATATTAATAATAATATTTCTTGGATAAGCAAGATAACAAATCTTGTGTATATAAAATAATATAATGCAAATAAAAAGTAAACAAAGTTACCAATAATTATTAATGAAATGAAATAATGTAAAATAATGTTCGATGAAAAAATTTATTTTTTAGATTAACAGATTCTGAAGTAAGAGTTTATGCATTAAGAACAGAACAAAAAAATCTTGAAGCCACAATATTAGAATTAGAAGCTACAAATCAAGTATGGTTCAGTACTCTTTAGTTCGTTAGGAAACATTATAGCAGAAGTCAATCCTTTGTGCCACTTTGCATTAAATATGTCTCACTTGTACTATGTTTGCAAGAATGAGTGTTTTCTGAATACATGGTGTCATAAATACCTACGTAATATCTTGGCAGCTTGAGGATGCTGCAAGAACATTTATACAATAGATGGAATACTTCAGGCCACAAAAATGCACTTTATTGTTTGATTAGACTATTTGAAGATGTAGGGTATACAGCCCTTGCTTGAGAACATTGTAACCATAAATCAAACGGATTTATTAACGCCATCCTTTGTTTTTCAGATGTTGAAAGATGAACACCAAGCATTACAATTAGCATTTTCTACAATAGAAGAAAAATATCGTAAATCTAAAGATGAAAATAGAGAATTAGTTGAAAGATGGCTACATTTAAAATCAAAAGATGCTGATAAATTAAATGAAGAAAACGATTCCTTTAGAAGGTATTTACTACATGTATATGGCTTTAGATTTTTATTTTTGTTCCATGTCTCAGAAGATTTTGCTTGGTTAAATTTTGAACAGTTTTTTCTTGTTTTTAGGAATCAATTTTAATCACTTATCCCTTATGATTTAGTATCTCAAGTATACAGTAGTTAATGTAAGAAAATAATTTGAAATTTTGTCAAGACATCAATATTCTGTTTGTGTCTCCAATTTAAAAATGATGACAGCGATTTCAATTTTTTTTCCTTCTCTCTCTACTTCCTTCCACCAGGGATAAAAGAGATGATGAGAGGTAATCTGTTTTTAATATCCCCTTTAAAGTTTACACATCATCTGTTCAAACTGATTAATACAAAAATAACAAAACTCAATCTATTTTTCTGGGCAATGTTGTATAGAATAAATGCAATGTAATCAAAGATGGAAATTGATGATTCAATATTGAACTCATATTAATTTCAGACAACGAGCAGATAAATTACGTAAAGAATTAGCTGAGGCAGCAGTAGAACCACTTAATATAACTGAAAAGTAAGTTTTGTCTTCTTTCTTATATAGCCTTTATGTAAAACTAATAGATTGAGGCTGTGTGTGCTATGAGCCGTGGATGTTAAAAAGATCCCTGAACAGTTATAAATCTGCTTTCCTGGCAGAATTTTCCTAATTGCACACTGCATGGAATTGCCCATCTTCATTAGCCGGACATAGGACATAAAACTCCATTTTGTTTGTAGGATATCTCAGCCCTAAGATCCATTCGAAAATATTGGCCAGGACAATTATGAGATTAAGTAATATGTAATATTTTATTTATAGAGGAAAGGCATTATTACCAGGAATACCTCCAGTATGTCTCAGTGCATCAGTACCAACCAAAGCTATTTGTAAATTTGTGAGTATTACTATACACTAATGATATTTGAAATGTTTCTGTAGCGATTCAGATTTTGGATAAGTGATTTTATACAAATCAATGCAAATTTCTTACTGGATGAGATCTAGATTAAGTGGTCAATGGGACCATTCAATTCAGACTTATGAAATGTTCATATCACATGAAAAAAGTATCATTGTTGCAACTTAGAGCAAGTACCACATCCACAGAAATAGGTTGTTTTTACTAGAAAACTTCTTCCCATGTTATCCACTTGAAGCAGAAAAGAATCTACTTATTACATCAAAAAGCTTACTAGACTAATATTTAGTACACTGGTATGAGAAGCCATTGTTGATAATGTACTGAATATTATTTATCATTCTAGGATGCACATGAAGGTGAAGTAAACGCTGTTAAATTCAATCCATCAGGTACATTATTTGCATCAGGTGGTGCTGATAGAAAAATAAAACTCTGGGAAATTAGGAATGGTAAGTTATTCCTGTGAATATTTATACCAATCTTATATCAATATAAACATGAGTATTTGGCTTTATGGCAACTCCTGAACATTCTATCTGCAGAGACATTTTTAATACAGTGAAAACTTAAAGTGTCTATCCCAAAATTTGCAAAATTGACCAATCTCAGTATGTGTGTTTTTATTTCTCTCTTGTGCATTTTTTTGTTAAATGATGTTAATATTTGTTATAGGTGAATGTGATAATAAAGGAACATTATTAGGTAGTAATGCTGGTATCACTGCTTTAGATTTTGATTTAGAAGTAAGCAACTTATTTCTGTTTATAAATAATAAACATATCTACAGACTTATATCAAATATGTAGATAAAGTGATCAATTACTCTTCCCTATTACTGAGTAAATGAGTCTTAGCAGGCTTGATTAGACAGTACATTTTCTGGCTAATTTAATATGGCAGACAAGAATAATTTTTAAACTATAAATAAGTAATTGGCAAGTTACTGTTACCTTCATATGTGGGATTGGACAATAGTTGATACAAGTTATATTATCTTTTGTTGTAGGGTAGTTTAATTTTAGGAGCATCTAGTGATTTTGCAAGTAGAGTTTGGTCTTTGATAGATCAACGATTACGGGTATGTATATATTATATTTACTGGAAGAATGGGTATACATATTCACATTTTCTGAAAGTGCATGATTTATGAATGAATAAATGAATAATTTATGAATTATATTATTCAAACACTTAAATGCTCATTAAGCACTAAGGATCCAATATTTTAAAGGGCTTTTATACGCCCAACTTGGGTACAATAGAAGTGACAATTTCAATGGATTTTGATGTAACTTTGTGTGAGCATTGGAAGTGATTAGACAATGATCAAGTTTGAATAAGACAATTTTTCAATGACTTATTAAAATCATGCCAAAATTTTATTGTGTGTGCAATAGAAGCAATAATTCTCAATTGATTTTGATGATACTTGTTGTAAACATTGGATTTGTCAAGTTCAACAATTTAGATGCAATTTGTGAGCATTGGAATAGATGAAATCAAAGACAAAAAAATTATTTAACTTTGCTCATGTGTGGTTGTATGTTAACTTGCCTGGCAAGCTATCTTTATGCGTTTTCTAAGACACTGTGAATAGATACTATGGATCCTTAATAGTTTTCTTTATAGATAGCCTATATCTGAAGATCAGTAGGATATAAAACTATTTAAAAATGAAAATAAGATTGGTGTATACCTTAAATCTTTCAATATATATATGCATTTCATTTTGCTGTCTCTAATGCTATCCGTCTTATCTGGATATTAAATCCCCTTTTGTTTCAGCACACATTAACAGGTCACAGTGGTAAAGTATTTGCTGCCAGGTTTCTAGGTGATAATAATAAAGTTGTATCAGGTAGTCATGATAGAACATTAAAAATATGGGATTTAAACACAAGGGCTTGTAAGTTTTTCTTCTATATTACTATTTACTTATATTTTGTCAATTTATATACCTAATGTATATATTTGGGCACATCCAGCCATTAGCGGTTCTAATTAGAGTTGTTTCAGTTTTCATATTGATCTGATTTTTTTTTTAAATTTTTAACAAAAATATATAGCATTATTATTTTTGGCTGACCTTAATAAGATATGATTTGAGTTATACACAGTGTTATACACACATATGATCTAAAACTATTAAGGAATTAAACCTCTTGATTTAATCAAATGTAAACTAATTTTTTCTTCAGTGTGTCTTATTGGACTTTAAATAAACTTTTAAGGAGAGTGAAATCTGTGTTCATATTGTACATTCATATTCATTCATTCTCTTTTTCTGATATTTTAGGTGTAAAAACTATATTTGCTGGTTCGAGTTGTAATGATTTAGTCACATTACATGGTAATAATATTATCAGTGGTCATTTTGATAAAAGATTACGTTTTTGGGATGTACGGTCTGATAGTACATCACATGAAGTATTATTGCAGGGTAGAATTACTTCCCTTGATTTATCACCAGGTAAATTTGAAACTCTGTCACTTTAATATGTTTTGAAAAGCTTATATCAGAGATTAATGTTCAAAAACTAGAATAGAAGTTTGAAAGTTCAGATAAAACATTATTTGAGTTTAAGAAAGATGGGATGAAATTATTAGAGAATTCAAAATCATCTGGAATAGATGCAAAATATGTCATATGTCAAAGGTTAGGTTAAATACATGCTCTGTACCTATGTATGGCCCTAATTAGATGTGTTATATATATATTACAGATAGAATGAATTTACTATGTTCAACGAGAGATGATTCAATGAAAATATTAGATCTACGTATGAATCAAGTTTCATCAACATTCTAGTAAGTATTATAATTCAACTCTAATAGTATTGAAGACACCAGAGTATACTCTAATACTAATATCATAATATTATATTCTAATTAATTAAGGGATAAAGTAGGATATAGGACTAATGGTTATTAACAATTTGTTGTTTGATTGATGTTCATCAAACTAAGAATACTCACTATTTTGATAACAAAATAAAAAAAAAAAAATATATTTACAAAACCCCTTATATTACCGATACCGATACGAGGTTAATATTCGAATTAATTTTTGTTTTTTGTTTCGAATATTAATCGAAGGATTTGAGGTCTATATCTAACTTACAATCCAAGGAAAACTATGTTTCTTATTTACTATTAATCCTCTTTTTCCGATAGATTTGTCCACAGGTTAATATATAAAATAATCGTTGTCGATATCAAAGATAAAACTAGAGCCACACGTGGCACAGAGTGGGACTTTGCTAACGTTGCAAAATTGCAACAAACAGTTCGAAACATCTGATTTTCTGGAAGAAACTGGCCAAAGCAACGAGGTATCTGTGTGCAAAGTACTTTTTTGAAAAACATTATTTCCTACAGACGATGACCGATATAAATGAAAAATTGGAAGTTTACCCGGATGTGCCACGCCCATCTCATTTATTTTGCTGTAAATCTAATCACATTCAAAATACATGTATATATTCATGCTACAAATTTGAAGCTTGTACATTTAAAAGATCACGAGATATGCACAAATACATTTCAAAAAAGCAAAATGTACTTTAATTTTAAAAGTGCAAAAATTAAATTTTGATTTTAATAACTTTTGTTATACATCGCTGGAAAGTGGACAAAAAGCGCCTTAAGAATCTGAAAAAATAATCCTCTAAATAAATTAGGTCACGCTCTAGAGCAGTCCAAAGTTGTGAATTTTGCTGATTTCAGGCAGCTATAAAACCGGAAGTGGACGTCAGAGGTCAAATGTCAAAGTATTAAATGATAGACACGGTCAATGACCTTTGACCTACTAAAGGTCAAGGTCACCAAGGGTCAAGGTCACGAGAAATAAGCTTCCAAAATAAGAAAAAAATCAACCGGTTTCCTATTGTCGAAAAATTGCAACAGGCAGGCCGAATTATCTGATTTTCTGGAATGAAGTGGCCAAAGCAATGAGGTATCTGTGTGCAAAGTACTTTTTTTAAAAAACGCTATTTACTGCATCCGTAATTCGCTGACCCATATAAATGGTAAATCGGAATTTTACCCGGATGTGCCACGCCCATCTCATTTTTTTTTTATATTCAAAACGTATATTCACGTTACAAATTTGAAGGTTGTACATCTAATAGATCACGAGATATACACACATACATTTCCAAAAACGTAAACACGGCAAAATGTACTTGAATTTTCAAAAATCAAAAGAATTCAATTTCCATTTTATAAACTTTTTATAAACTATCAATTTCACGATAAAAACATAGATTGTAGGCTTAGATAGATAATTTAATGTATCTTTAACTAAGAAAGGTTCTCTAATATGATTTATTGATGAATAATCTATAAAAACAATACAAATTGGTTTTCTTTAATTATAGTGCTGATGGTTATAAAGCAAGTTGTGATTGGGGAAGAGCTGTATTTAGGTAAGGTCCTCGATTTGAAAAGATATTATCCCATTTGCAATCTATGGACATGTCAAAGACATTATTTCTAAGTTTGTTGTTTCTATAAGATTTCAATACAGCAATTGTCATGTTGAGATAATTCTCAATGCTATATTTACAGTCCTGATGGCAATTTTGTTGCAAGTGGGTCTCATGATGGAGGGGTGTATGTATGGAATATTACTACTAAAAAAATTGAAAAGGTGCTCAAAGAACATCAGTAAGTTTGTTTCTTTATCATTTTTATTTGTTGCATTATTAATGGGATTAGAGTTCTTGCTAACAATGAGGTTTATGATCAATCAGGTGAAAGATTTGAATATTTCAATCTAGTTTCACATGTAAAATTAGGTGATATGAAACAGTGCCCTTATATTCTGCAAATGATCAAAAGTAGGACTTGTAAGCTTATAAATGTTTAAATGTAAGGAATTTATTAAGCTTTTGGAAAAAATTTCCTCTCTTAATTTAATTAATAGATTGTTAAAAAGTGAAATATGAAAAATTTAGATGATATAAATTGTACCGATGATTGATATATAGCATTTATCATTTTACATATTCTAATACTTTGATAAATTTCTCCTTTCAGCCATGCAGTGATAGCTGTTACATGGAATCCATGTGGTGCTTCTATAGTCAGCTGTGAAAAATCACGTAAAATAATTCTCTGGTCGGATTATTGACAGAATGTTTTAATATTTTATACAGCATTCAGGTTTACACATTAATGTGTTCATATACCATTCTATCAGACATATTGTGATATACATTATTAGGATAAAAATCATGTACTGGTATTAGCGCTGTAATCCATATTGTCACCTTGTTGTAAGTGTCAATTTCAAAGTTTCACAGACATCTGTTGTACTTATTCAATTGTTAATTGTTGCTTATTTGTTCTAGAGATCTTTCTACTTAAATGTATAGAAGTCTTGGATAAATATTTTTGTAATGGTAGTAAAAAATATTTACTTTGGTTTTTAGCTTTGGCATAAAAAATCCAGTTTATGTAATAAGACGGAGGATTTAACCTTTTTGAACACTGGAGATCACTTACCATTTATGGCTTGGAAATTCCAATTTGGAAGATCTTTTTAATTTTTGTGCAATATTTGTTATACAATGAGAAAATATAATATTCCTGTAACCATCTTGTAACATAACATTGACGTACCCATTATTCATGGATTTTAGGATAAGGTTCTGGATTTACAGTTCACAGTTCACTTTTGTGTAATTGTACGTTAAATCACAATCTGAAAAGTGGCAAATATTGACATGAACCATATCTGTTGTTCAAATGCAAGATTCTATATCTTGATTATTTCTATAAATTCTATAATCTTTTGATTTTTGTTACCACTATTTTGTCGCACAATTTATAAATACAAGCCAACAGACCATCTTCCAAATGGCTTTTATTTTAAATTTCTACATAATCTTCACATGACTTTGTCCAAAGAAGGTGCAGAAGAGTAGGACGTAAAACTCCATTCATTTCATTTCATTTGTCCAAATAACTGACTCATTCTTAAAGTTTAAATTTTGAACAATGTTTCAGAATCAAGGCTGCTAAAGAAACCATAATTCATACTCATTGTGATATCTTATCCTCATTTAAAAACCACTTTGAATTTGATGTTGTAATGATTTTAATTGTGTTATTTATTTTGAAAGATGTAGCATTACCGGTATGTGATAGAAGAGGTAATAAATGTTATAATATTGTCAATTACAAATTCTTGATATATAAACAAGCCCAGTTTACAATATCATTTGATGTTCTATTTATTTTGTTATGAATTGCAGTGTTTGTTATAGTTTGTAAAAATTTATATAGATTGTTGTATGTTTAAAGATGTTGCTTGAAAGAAGCCATATCAAGTCAAGGATTGCTTTAAGGGGGAAATATTTAAATTCTCCTTACCTCTTAAAAAAAAACTAAAAATTATTAGCTATCGGATACAATTTTGCATTGGTTCAACTATAATGCAACAATCAAGCAACTGTGATAACCAGAATGATAGTCGAATTTTCTTTCCCATTTTAAAGGAATGATAGGTCTTAGCATGAAAATAAAATTTTGGTTCTCAAGAAAGGTCAATATGAGTGTATATTCTTCAGGGAACTTACCTGTTGTCATAAAGTAACAGAATCTCGCAAAACTACGTCATTTTTGAAAACGCTTAATCATTTTACTAAGCGTTTTTATACGCCCACATGGAAATGTGGACGTATATTGCCGTCGCCCCTGTCCGTTGGTCTGTCGGTCCGTCGATCCGTCCACATTTGTTGTATCCACGATAGAGGCTACAGTTTTTATCCGATCTTAATGAAACTTGGTATACATGTATATATTGATAATATCTCGGTCAAGTTCGAAAATGGAAATTATCGCATGAACGGTTTTTGAGTTATTGCACTTGACTTAGTAAAAACGCGTCAAATTTGGTTTGTATCCACAATAGAGGCTACAATTTTTATCCGATCTTAATGAAACTTGGTATACATGTATTTATTGATGATATCTCGCTCAAGTTCGATAATAGAAATCGTCGCATGTGCAGTTTTTGAGTTATTGCCCTTGACTTAGTAAAAACGCATCAAATTTGGGTTGTATCCACAATAGAGGCTACAGTTTTTATCTGATCTTAATGAAACTTGGTATACATGTATATATTGATGATATCTCGGTCAAGTTCGAAAATAGAAATAATCGCATGAGCGGTTTTTGAGTTATTGCCCTTGACGTAGTAAAAACGCGTCAAATTTGGGTTGTATCCACAATAGAGGCTACAGTTTTTATCTGATCTTAATGAAACTGGGTATACATGTATATATTGATGATATCTCTGTCAAGTTCGAAAATAGAAATAATCGCATGAGCGTTTTGTGAGTTATTGCCCTTGACTTAGTAAAAACGTGTCAAATTTGGGTTGTATCCACAATAGAGGCTACAGTTTTTATCCGATCTTAATGAAACTTGGTATACATGTATATATTGATGATATCTCGGTCAAGTTCGAAAATAGAAATAATCGCATGGGCGTTTTTTTAATTATTGCCCTTGTCTTAGTAAAAACGTGTCAAATTTGGGTTGTATCCACAATAGAGGCTACAGTTTTTATCCGATCTTAATGAAACTTGGTATACATGTATATATTATGGATATCTCGATCAAGTTCGAAAATGGAAATTATCGCATGAACGGTTTTTGAGTTATTGCCCTTGATTTAGTAAAAATGCGTCAAATTTGGGTTGTATTCACAATAGAAGCTACAGTTTTTATCCAATCTTGATGAAACTTGGTGTATTGTATATATTGATGATATCTCGGTCAAGTTCGAAAATGGAAATTATCGCATGAAAGGTTTTTGAGTTATTGCCCTTGACTTAGTAAAATTCTATTGTGGTTGTGATTTTCAAAGCATTTTGATGGAACTTGGTGTAAGCATCAGAATTGACATTAGTCAAGATTGAATTTCTGACTTTTTTTAACAAATGGTTTTTGGGTTATTGCCCTTGACTTAGTAAAATTGCGTCAAAAATATTTGTGCTTGCAAAATAAGCTACAATTTTTTAATACGTTTGATGAAACTTGGTATGAGTATTGAAATAGATAAGATGGTGGTCAAGTTCTAATTTGACAATTTTCCATGAACAGTTTTTTAGTTTTTGCCCTCAACTTCAATATTAATTCAGTGAGTGTATTTGAGTTATTGCTCTATTTATTTTTAAAAATTCAATGCTGCCAGTGGGCGTATGTTACCTTGCCTGGCAAGCTATCTTTCAATAATCAAATGCATCTTTATGGTTAATTACTTAGTTTTTTGGATGTTTATTTATTTTTTTATGTTATTAATGGTAGCAGGTATATTTACTGATGAATATGGCTCTTACTGGCCAAATTTAAAATTTTCAAATTTATGTTCATTCTCAGACCTATTTACCCTTTAGGGTCTATTTTATTATTTCAACACTCTTATTCTATTTTATAGCAGACAATCCTGATATAATATTTTCAAAAAATTATTAAGAAACATTATCATTGACTTCCCATACAAACCTTAAAGGGATAATAGTTTTTAGAATAAAGATAACATTTGAAAATTCTAAACCTGGCCAGTGAGAGCTTGATTCATCATTAAATATACCTGCTGCCATAATTAACATTAATAAATAAATATCAAAAAATTAATTAATTATCCAGAAAGATGCATTTGAGTATTGAAAAATGCTTAATTAATTAAAAATGACTTAGTTCTGTGAGTTTTCCAGATTTTAAGGGATTCTGTTACTTTATGACATCAGGTAAGGTCACTGATGAATATATATATTCATGTGGACAATTCAAATTTTATGTTCATGCTAAGACGCAGTATCACTTTAAGTAAGAATTTATAATCCCTTTTAGTGTGTCATTAAATATTGACATATAGATATCTGTATACATACACTTTTTTTTAATCCCATGACTGATATTAACATTTATCATGACTGTTGTTACTGTCTCCTAATCTCTATAAACTTTAGAAATTAATATAATTTTTTTTTTTTAACCAAAATAAATATTTATTTACTGTCAGATTTATACTGATGAAAATATGTTTTTTTTGACTCCAAGACTGTTTTTTCCTTTCTTTGATGATTTGATCATTAGTTGATAAATATTTTGATTTTTGATATAGTTAGTATAGAAGATATGAAATTTTGTCTAGAAAATATGCCTACTTGATAAATCTTATAACAGAATCAGTCAGCAGAAGCTGGTCATTGTTATGTTTTTGTTGATAATAGAAATATCATGTAATATAACTAATTAAATGTCATTTTTTTAACATCTGTAAATATATGTATATTGTATATTTTGTAACATACATTGTTTATTGTGTAATATAAATATTTATACAAAAATGATTAATTCTTAAAATAAACCAATTTACAAAGTTATGTGTAAATATTAAGGCAATGCCAAGTTGTTTATAGCCTCTGATTCTTGTTTGAGTTTTGTATATTTCATCACGAGTGCTTGAATAAATTCATATATAACATTGCAGATTTAAGGACTTCCAATTAGGAACAGAAAAGAGCACATATGACGTGCAATGGATAGGAAGATAGGTACTCTTTCTACAGAAACATAAGTCAACCTGGAATCACTTGTGAACCCAGACAAATTGATTTCACTTTAGTGTATGTCTGTTTCAATTTGGCATTCCTATGACCCAAATAAATGGCACTTTTTATACGCGCACATGAGTAGCCTATGTGTTATCACCCAAGGATGAAAAAGGCATTCAAGTTTTGGCTCGTAAACACTCTAGAAGGCACATTTCTTGTCCAATTTTGACGAAACTTGTTGAAATTGTTTGAGCCCTATTGAAAATTAAGATAATGAAATATTATGAATTATTGTTCTTTAAAAACTTCATGGGTGGGATGCCTATTAAGAACGATAGGTACGATCTATACATGTATTACTGTATACATCATAGGATATATGTATCATTTAGACCACTATATAGATTTATTCACAATGACCTCTGGTTAATGGGTCTATGTTATGTCTGGTCTGATGATCTATAACAGGACATGTCGTAAATTCTCTAGCTCTTCTTTATTAGAGGCTTTTGTATCAGATAATTTTATTTATAGGCGACAAAATAATGTCTTTAGTCTTGTGTTGTTGCGAGGCTGTCATTCAACTTGATAAACTGGCTTGATAAAATACATGAACTACTTCATCAATACCTCCAGTAGAAATCAGAAGGTCAAACCGGACTTGGATAATACCACGATTAAACCAAATTGCCAACATAATCGCTGCAATAATAATTACCTTCTTTAGTTTCCTAATCAAAATTGAGACTATGAGTGGAATTTTTGCTTATCCTTATGGTCACTTTACTTTGTATAGCTGATAGAGTTTGCTACTGTATTGTTATATTCGTGTTATTTTTTTATGGCTTTGATGCTTCTAGGCCCTAAGGCTTCACATCTAAAGAACATTATGAGTAATCTCAACAAGTTCTTGATACTTTCATCCAACACTTTTTCATAATGTTCAATATGTATGCATATGTCCTAAAATGTCCTGATTTGTTGATATTGATTAATCACTGCCGTTGATTTAAAGATATAGAATGATGATAAAATATATTGATTTCTGTCGTCAAAACAAATCAAACTAACCCTCGGTCAGTACCACCTAATTAAGCCATTGATTTATCCAAAGCCAGTTGTAGTAGAGGATGTATCAATATAAGATGTATCATTGTTTAGACATGATAGTAGTAAATATGGTATTAAAACCAGAAAACTACACCAGCAGAGAAAATCATTAATCCTCCTGAAGATGACCATCTAGAAATTTATATGAAATGATATTCAATTATTGACTTTTTTAAAAATAATTATGAGATGTTGATGTGTCTGTGTGAAGATTGAAAAATATTAATTCAAATTTTATTGAACAGTGTTAATTTAACATAATGCATCAGAGGTGCAGATTAAAGGTTTGCTAGGTTTGTCCAGAGCAATTAGAGCTGAGTACAGCACTTTGCTTGACCCTCGACATATTCGACCATAGCTTTTAGACCTTTTTGTACTACAATACCTTTCATCTAGTGTTCATTCAGCCCCTTTTTGTACAAGGCAAACTGTGAAATTTTTCAATCTTTTATTTTGTGCTGGAAGTTAAAAGTATATTACATACAGCATCTAGTTTAATTTCATTGTGAAGGCTGATTTTTATGCATAATTGAAAAAAGGTGATTTTAGATTTATTGCGGACGTGGTGCGACTTTTAATTAACTTAGGTGAAAAAATCAAACACAATTATAATGTGTACATTCATATCTATAAATTGATATAAAAAATAATATCTATAAGCAAAATTTTTGAAAAAGTAGAAAGAAATATGCCATTAATTAAACCAGATTAAAGGTGTTATGTAATTAATTTATATCTTCTGCTAAAATTAGTTACTCCTATATTAATACTAGCATAGTTCTAATTAAGATAAGAAAAACATTCTAATGTTCTAAATATCTTACATTGATTAATACAAGCTACTTACAATCTTAATACTATCATATGATGGGTTCGCCAGCAATAATTACTGTATAACGTGATGTAAGAGATATATAGCTTTTATTGTCTACGCCTTGCTAAGAATTTGTGGGTGGAATATCTGGGGTGTGGTAGCTAATATTGTCAACCCCTTTCCAACATGCCTGAACTTACTCAGTAACAGACAATTTACTATTTATTTTTCTCATTGGTCTCATAACTTCAGATTTTTCTCTTTGGACAGGTTAAATTTAGGTTATAGGTAAAACTCCAATAACAAATTTAACTGGAGCTGAGCACAGCACTGTGCTTGGCCTTTTGACATTTTGTCGCATAGCTTTTTACTCTAATACTTTTTCAAGCAGGTTTCAGGTGCTATATAGCCTAATTTAGTGCCGATGCACCTTAATACATTTCATTTCATTTCAAGTAGGGTTCACTCAGCTGCTTTTAGTTAAAAGGCAAACTGAGAATTTTTTTCTTTCAAGTTTTAAGTGTTATACAATAGCTAGTTTGATCCCATTGTAATGTGTCAAATTTCTTTGCCTTTATTTAAGTTGTCCCCATAAAACTTTCCGAGATATGCAAAATGGAAAATAGGTGATTTTAGATATTGATGCAGACTATCATGTAACTTCTACTTAACTTCTAGAAAAAATTCAAACAGAATTATGATGTGTAAATTCACGTCTGTAAATTAATATATAAAATAATATGCATTAACAAGATTTGTGAAAAAGTAGAAAGAAAACTGTAACTAATTTGTATCGTCTGCTCAACTTTGTATAGAGATTCTTAAGAAATACTAGCATACATGTAGTTCCAAATTAAGATGCGAAAAAATTCAAACGAATTTATAACTTGCGAATTCACAGCTATAAATGAAGGTATCTTTGAAATTCATATGTTACAATTTTGAAAAAAAAAATGGATAAATTTATAACTAACTTTACATGGTATATGTAGGCCTACATGAATACTGGTTTAATTTGCAACATTTGAGAGTATCTAATCAATTAGAATGTGTTGATAATGTTATAATGATATTCGGATTTAATTTTAAAGTACAGAACTAGGATTAGTATGCCTGATATATATGTATGTATGTCCTTTGTATAGATTATATATGTAAACATTGCGATAGAGAAACTATTTTAAACATCAAATTTGAGAATTGATGTGACTTTATCAATGCAAACTATGGACTTGCAACTCTTCACTTTCAGGTTTATGTGAAATCATTGATTTGTTAAAGAAAAATGGTAATCCAATCAGAATCCAATAAATATGGAGCCCCAGGAATTCAAAATGCTTATGTGAAAGGCTTTTATATTTGTTTGTAACTTTATGCTTCGATATTTGAAGTATTTTTAGAAGGTAAGGGTTATATCTTTCCATACATGTTGGTATGCAATTTTATGGATTTCACACTTGAAACCAATAAAACCAAGTGAGAAAAACAGACTTCCCGTTAATTAATATGGGCATCCTGCAAAAATTATGCAAAATAAACATGTAATTGTAGAGAAATGTATTTCCCAACTAATAATATTGAGCCATTATAAAGCCAAACGCCAAAATTGCCATATTGACAATTATTTTCCATTCATAATTCAAACTTGTAAAACAATTTCAGATTGATCAAGTAGATACATATATATAAATAGCATTTTTTAGAAATAGTTAAGGGTAATATACAATATTATTGATACTGAACAATTTTCATTCTGTCCCTTTAAACTGCACATTTCATGTTCTAAGGAGAAAAACATTTTGGGATTCTTAGCCCTATGTGATGTAATAAAATAACTATTTGACTGTAATTGTGTAATATGGTACGTAAAACTTTTTTTGTAGAGCAGACTCTCTGAGACATGTTTTTGCATGATCTTTTCTTTTGGCAAAGAAACCCTTCCATAAGTATCAGCAAGTAATTGCTATCCACTCAAGGTGTGGTAATAAATTAAATACAACTTTATAATAGTTATGTCTGATAATAAAAAAAAAACTCGTAGCAAAAATATAAACTTAAGTAGTATTATTACATTTGGTTGTCTGTCAAAGTTCTTTAAATTTTGGAAATCCCCTTATATTTATTTGACAGGTGCCCGTAGGAAATCCCCTCATGACGTCACACAGATAGTAGTAGTCACGTGACAAAGAAAAATAATCAACATTGGTAGCATGAGAAGAAAAAATAAAATGCAATTTGTTAACGTTCTATTTGATGTTTAGATTGCAGAGTAAGTGTAGAAGTGATGATAGCTATCTATCAACTGATACTATAGTAAAACAATCAATAATTGGACTTTAGCGCCCTACATCGACTGAAAAATATTAAAACACAAAAGTCCCAATAATCTGCTGGATAATCGAGACGGAAATCGGCCGCCATGTTAGTGCCATGAAAATATCAACTAAAATAATACTGTGAATTGTACATTAACACCGTACTTTGGAGCTGTCCTCGATATGATTATTGCATAAAGATCAATCAACACGAATGCCGTGAATTAATAGTTTGTTAGAAGTGAATAGTGCACAGAAAATTCGTTGAAGCGTATAGGTAGGCAACTGGGAATCAGTGGGAAGTCATTTCTCATTTTGTAGGAAGTAATAATAAATTGGTTGGAATATTGGAACTGTTATAAATTCAGATATTGTGCAAACACCATATAGTTTTCTTAAAAGATTGGTGTCAAGTTAGCTAAGTCAATGTTCTAGATTTTTTCTCCATTTGTTGTAGGGACATTGAAGGAGTGATACTTATAAATTAAAGCTATTTGAAGCTGTCAATGGCATCAAATAATAACGGACAAAACGGACCAATGGAAAGCAACACAACCTCAGATGACCAAACCAAAAAGCAAGGAACAAGGTAAGCTGCTTGTTTTCTCTTTTAAAGAAGTGTATTTGGTCATTTTTGTTTACAAGTTTGAAACATTGATTACCGGTATTTACAAAAACACCTCCAATTTATGTCTATAGGCCCATATATGATGGCACAAGAATTTCAAAGTAAAAACTGACAGGTGGTTAGTAACATTATATTGATGTAAAAGAAATTAGGTATGATTATAAGATATGCTTTTATCATTAAGGCCATGATTGGCCAAGGTGGGTTGACGATTTTTTCAAGGCAAGATCACTTTTGACCTATAACCTACAGTATCTTTAAGTATTGTACTTGGGCTCAGATTTACTGATTCTTTTGACAAGTCATCTTATATTTTAAGAAGCCTACAGTGACAGCAATCATTAAAAGACATATGTTATGAAATAATTCATCTTAAGTCTAAAAATTAATTATATCAGTTCTGAAGTATTATGAATTTGGTTTGGTGATTGTTCTAGATGTCAGTAAAATTTCTTCTACTATGGTATGAAATGAAATTGAATGTATAAACGGCTTACAATTGTGAAGTAAAACTAGTACTTCTCAATTGCCAAATGAGAAAAAGACGTTTATTAGCATTTCCACTGTGTCTAAAACAACTTTAAAGCTAGCTTTCATTTGGCCCCTAATTAATTGGAAAACGCAAAAAGGGATGTTTTCGGTTCCCGAACTGTAATGGGTTGGCAATTTAACAAGTGGAAACACAGAAAAACTAAGGTAGCTTAAAGTCGGCTTTTTGGCCAAGTGGAAATGCAGTTCATGTTGTAAATATCATAGAAAAATACTTTAATGTCATAGGAATGAAATCCCAGTGAACAGGATTTGTTTGTATCATAGTAAAATGTTATAATCGGGTTATTGTAACATAGTCATATTGGATAGTAATAGTAAATGATCTATTTGTAAACAAAAGAATACCAGTGCCTTGATGATAATATATAAGATTTAAGCTCAAATGTTGTGTGATATGATCAATGTTGATGAATATTCAAAATTACACAATAAAGAGAAATAATTTCTACGAAAAACAACATTAAAAACTAATTGGTTAACTGACTATTTTAGTCTTTCCTTTGAAATTCTTTTTAAATCATTTACTGTTTCAACACTAGTGAACTTTACAAGCCACATGTACTTTTTAATAGGTCAAACTTTATCATAAAGAGTTTGAAAGGTTAGCATGCAAACATTTCTATCAACACCCACTACAGTAAATATGAAATGTATGAAATAGACTTAAACTGGAGAGTCAGATGCTTAGATGCTGTTACTTGTTGTAAAGTATATGAAGGTTGGAGTTATGTTTTTGTGACTGCAGTTCAGCCTTATATCATATTAGTGTGATTAAAATAGAATAGCTGTGTTTTATGGACTCCATATTTCAATGCTCTTCAATGCTTCAATTATAAAAGTCAAGTGTCAAGATAATTTTTTAAAAATCAACTAATATCCTAGATTATGCTTATATGTTATAACAGCTACGAGTATATTTCTGTGGCCACCAGCACAGTGTGAAACTCAGATATGAGCAAAAAGTTGAGAGTTGAATGTATATTAAATTATCCAGAGATTTATGTATTAAACACTTTTAACAATGACAAGATTTCCTGCTATTTTTAATCAAATGAGGTGGAGTATATAGAAATTGAACTTTTAAAACTTGTTACAGGAAGTATCAAATAAGTACTTATATCAGTACTTCAGCGTAGTATGTATATTACATGATTGAATGGTCTGTTATATTGAAGATAATTTCTGATCGCCCACATTGACACTTTTCGTCTGTTTCAATAGACTAATAAAAAGAAAATAAATCAAGTTTTTATACGTTCACACATTAATGTGGATGTATTTAGCTGTTGCCCTTGTCTGTCTGCTGATGAACTCTAGTAAAAAAAATTGCATCAATCGAAAAATATTTACTGAATTATTGCCCTTTAAAAAGCTAGAAATGAAAATTCACTAGATCTGTGTGGACACAATGTGGAAATTGTGGTTTCAGAAAAATCCAAAATATCAAATTATATGAGATATTCAATTGTGGTATACATGATTGATTATTGATTATCTCTTGAATGGAATTGGCTGCCATAAGAAATGTAGGTGTATTATGATGTCCATCATTATTTTAAGTAAGCTTAGTTTAGAAAATGGGAAAAAAATATAATGGATTAATTGGAATCATATGAGTGTGGCATAATCAATTACAAAATCTATTAATAATCGAAAAACGTCAATGTTAATATAGATCAATGTTATGCAATTTAAGGGTTTATGCATTGAAACAAACAAAATTTCATGTTTGTGTCTCTTTGCAGGTAAATGAAAAGTCAATTGAGCATATTGCAACTGGATTTCTTTTCTGTAACTGGTCTGATCTAGAATTATAAAGAATTTTAAAAATGTACTAGTCTGGGGAAATTATTAACATAACATTACAAAGCAATTAATATAGATTAGGAATTTGGGGGGGTTGTTAAAAACTTTTAATTTGGGGTTTTTTTGTGAAGTTAGTTTGAAAAATATAAAATATTAAAAATAAAGTTCACAAGCTTCTAAATCTAAAATATATAAGAGGAATACTGGTTCCCATAGGAACATTATTAACCATGGTAATAATGATAACATTTTTTTTGTGGTACTGAGGGATTTTTCCTAAAAAAATGACTTAAATGAAAGAAGGATAAGGTTGTTTAGTAAAATGAGGAATTTTTCCAATGGTAAGGCCACACCAAACAAAACAATTGGTCTACGGATTTTCAGCTGGAAAAAAGGGAGCGAGCAAATTTTTTTTTTTTTTTTGGATATTATTTTTGTTTCTCGGATTCTGGTGTATCAAAAGAAGCGCGAATTTTTTAATTTTTTTTTGGATATTAATTAATTTTGCTCTGTGGATTATAGTGCGTCAAAATACACGCGATTTTATATTTAGTTTTATTTTTATAAACATGTTTGTTCTGTGTATTCTTTTATAGTGTATAATTAAAAAAAAAATCTAAAACATGAAACTAAGATATTACCAAGAGCAAATAAAACTAGATCCTCTGACGCAGTGCGTAGCAGTTTTGACATACGCTTTAAAACTGCCCCACAAAGTATCGGTAGAACAGTAACGTTATTTTGCAGAATATAAGTCGTTTTATTTCAAAGCATAATCGGTTCGCTGAAACTCTTGTCATGTAGATCGCCCAAACAATTCAACAAACAGCTTTTAATGATAAAATTTGCAATTTTCAAATGGTGATAAAACGAAAAGTATACATCGTACAACAAAATATAATATATCAATGGATAGATCTTATCAAGAGCTATCACATTCGTGCTGCTCACAAGGTCACCAAAGGTCAAGGTTAAATATACGAACATTCGAAGGTTTTATATATTACTATCAGTTAGAATATCAAAATCAAAATCATAATTCAATAATTGGTTTCCAAATATAATTCATGAATCGATATTTCGATTTAAAGAAAATTACGCACAGTAGAGAAGAAAATACAAAATTTTTAAATACTAAAAAGTGCATTTTGGGTGGAAATATGTGGTTTTATATATCATTAGAAAGAGCAGATAAACTGTAATAAGATTCAATAGGAATTTTTGTTATTTATGTATTAGTTCACGTGACAGAGCTCTTTAAAAATAAAAATCACAAATTTCAATCGGTTATAAAACCGGAAGTAGACATCGGACAATACAAATGAATATATCATTGAATAGATAACAAAGGGTAATACATCGTGTTCAGGTCACAAGGACACCAAAGGTCAAGGTCACGAAATATGGGCCTTTGAAGTTTTGGTCATTACCAAAAAAATTGAAATGGAAATAAAAGAAAAACCAAAATCAAAATTAAAAAATCAGCTCCCAAATATTATTTTAGTTTAACATTTCAATATGGCGGCCAATCTTTTGCTTCCGGTCCGGATTTTTTCATCTTCGTTTTTTTGTATGACTATTTGTAGCATGTTGCAAAACGAATTTTTGAAATATCTTAAGAATTCCGGAAGTTAGGTTTTTAAAATTTACAAGCGAATAACTTCAAAACCGGAAGTGATGTCGAAAATTTGAAAAATTATTTTTGAGCGCATTAACAATGTCTATCTACCTGTAAGTTTTCGGGTGGATGAGAATAAAATTGTAGAAGTTGAAAAAAATGCAAAAATTGAAATAAAAAAAGTTAGCTACAAAAGTAATGAAATTAGCAGTTTAAAAATGCAGTTATGTAGCTAGCAGTTAAAAGAAGCTAGCAAAAGTAGTTCTGTCAAAATCAGTTAAAAAATAGAGGTAATAAATAGCAAAAACCAAAACGAAGCCATTGCCCACAGCTCGTTTCCGGTCACTCTGAATGACGTCATTTTACATTTAACAAATAGTAGTCTCGCAGTTTAAATGGCAGACAGCAACAGGTAGTTTGTAGCATGTTGCCTTCTAAGAGAAAAATCGAATGTGAAATTCCAAAAAAAAAAAAAAAAACATTTCGATGAACGCACTGCAATCAGCACTTCATGAAAACGAAACTGAAGATTAACTGTTTAACCGTTTTTCATTAGCTTAGTCAGTAATAGAATCACCTCCAGTCAGACCAGAATAGAAAGCCGTTTCGCATCGATATTTTTCGTGCAGAAGTGCCGTATTTTTAGCGGTACATACGAGATCTAGGAAACGACACTCATCGAATGCGCCCTTAAAGTCCAAACAGACAATCAAACAAGTGCAACACTAGGCCTATTCAAAAAAGGTGCCAGCAAAGTAAATTTCATTACTCGGGCAATTTGTTTAAAACAATCATTGTTTTGCACAGTATATCTTGCCCTTTTTTCTGCACTTTCACGTAGAACTCCTAAAAATTGTCAGACCATTATCAAATTATCTTCTTAATCCTTTACTGGGTAAAGAAACAATAGAACTTTGCTGCATTCTTTCACTTCCTAAAATTAATGAAACATATACACTTAAACAAAGGGTAAAGGTGCTTAAAATCCTACCAAAGTGAGTGTTAAAAATGTGAACACCATGGAACAATCTCTTACCTAGCAATAAGCCTTATAGAGCATATTGATAAATGATACTTTGGCAATAGTATTACAAATGGCTGACTCATTTAACCAAAAACATACCTTGTGTTGGGAAAGTCCCTGAATCTTTTGAATTTTGTGTTGCCTAAAAATACTTCGTATCAACACAGATTTCAGTGCATATTTTTATTTTGTATCAATGTACTGGCTTTTCTACAACATTTGGTAAAGATATTCAAGTTTTAAACAACAAGAAACAACCTTAACATTTCGACATATTCGAGCAGACGACTGACCTGTTTATTTTTTTTCTACCATGGAAAACTTATTTTGTCCGATCACTTCTGGTCTTCCTCCTTTTCAATTCTTTCACTTCTGTGATATTTTACACACTTTTGTAGTTACTGTCCAAATTCTTTGTTTATTTTCCTTCAGATCTACTTCATTTTGCTGTCTCAGCATGTACGCGGCCATTGTTACCCGTAATCTCGTTAAATCTATTATTTCATTGGCCAATCCCGGCCTTGACATTTTAAATTTAATTCGTTGCCAAAGAATTTATGTCTACTTACGAGAATAAATTATCCTCTAGAAATAATTATTTTTCGATGATTTGCACAGCTTTAGGGAAGTGGTAAGTTGGTAAAATCGATCTTATATGTGAAAATAAATCCTCAGAAAAATTTTCATTACTTCTTGCTAGGGATGCAATTAGAAGTCACTTTTAAGGCTCTGAGTCCACGGTTTATAGTACTCTTTATGAGCAAAAGGGCTGCTTACATTGTTGTATCAGTAGCCAAATAGGTCAATATATATGGCTACCCATAAAATTTAATCAACTCATTTTTTATGGGGGTAGAAAAAATTTTTTCATGAAAAACTCTAATTTTCCGAAATTCGCAGGATACAGAGAGAATGCCACAACAAATAAAAATGTCTCATCAGAAAGTTATAATCACTTCAGGTTTGTGCAAAGGGACTTCTAGTTTCTCAAAATAACATAGGGCAACCCAGCTTCCGATGTAATTCACAAATGTATAAACAAATAGTACAGTTTTACTGATTTTTAATTTAATTTTTTTTTTATCCCTATTTGAATTTTTTTTAAATTTCAAAAGTCTATATTGAGTGGCCTTGACTTTCGATGACCATGAACATTTCAATGTGAAATGTCCCTGACCTCAGTTATGCATAGGTATGGTATTGGTCGACAAATTTAACTTCAGTTTTACAGTCATCTCGAAATTGAAAACTATGGCCGACCGTATCGCATTCTCTAAGATACACAAAGAGTTGAGTTTTACAAATTATCAATGCCCATTTGGTTCTCTTTTCAACAATATGTGACTATAATTCATAATCTTGTTTTGTAAAATTTTGATTTTATTTTTCGAATGAGAATCTACTTACTATGTATTTATTCTTCATCAATATAGATTTCATAATCAAAATGTACCTGATTTTCTCTATTCAAAGATATGTGACATGGATGGTTTAATACAAAATTATAAATTGTTAGATTTTTGGCAAAGTTAATCAAAAATTCTAATTTGTCTGCTAAAATAAAAGATTTCTAGGGTTAAGATGATTGACTGGTGTTAAAAAATTAAAAAATGACTAGAGCCACACGTGGCACAGAGTGGGACTTTGCTAACGTTGCAAAATTGCAACAAACAGCCCGAAACATTTGATTTTCTGGGAGAATCTGGCCAAAGCAACGGGGTATCTGTGTGCAAAGTACTTTTTTGAAAAACGTTTTTTCCTACAGTAGTAAAGCGCTGACCGATATAAGTGAAGAATTGGAAGTTTACCCGGATGTGCCAAGCCCATCTCATTTATTTTGGCGTAAATCTAATCACATTTGAAATATATATTCGCGGTACAAATTTGAAGCTTGTACAGCTAATAGATCACAAGTATACACAAATACATTTCAAAAAAACAAAATGTACTTTAATTTTAAAAGTGCAAAAATTAAATTTTTATTTTAAAATTTTTTGTTATACATCGCTGGAAAGTGGACAAAAAGCGCCTTAAGAATCAGAAAAAAATAACCCTCTAAATTAATTAGGTCACGCTCTAGAGCAGTCCAAAGTTGTATATTTTGCTGTTTTCTGGCAGATATAACACCGGAAGTAGACGTCGAAGGTAAAATATCAATTTGTCAACTGAAAGCCAAAGTCCGTGACCTATGACCTTGTAAAGGTCAAGGTCACCAAAGGTCAAGTTCACGAGAAAGAAGCCCCACAACTCGAAAAATAACTGATTCTTTTTGCTAGTGTTGCAAATTGCAACAAACAGGCCGAAGCATCTGATTTTTCGGGATCCACTGGCCAAAGCAATGAGGTATCTGTGTGCAAGGTACTTTTTTTTAAAACGTTATTTCCTACAGCCGTAATTCGCTGACCTATATAAATGGTAAAATGGAATTTTACCCGGATGTGCAGCGCCCATCTCATTTTTTTTTATATGAATGTAATCACTTTCAAAATGTATATTCACGTTACAAATTTGAAGCTTGTACATCTAATAGATCACGAGATATACACACATACATTTCCAAAAAACGCAAATACGGCAAAATGTACTTTTATTTTCAAAATCAAAAAATTCAATTTTCATTTTAAAAACCTTTGTTATACATCGTTTGAAAGAGGACAAAAAGCACTTTAAGAATCTGAAAAAAATAACACTCTAAATTAATTAGGTCACACTCTAGAGCAGTCCAAAGTTGCGAATTTCGCTGTTTTTGGGCAGCTATAAAACCGGAAGTAGACGTCGGAGGTCAAAGGTCAAAGTATCAACTGATAGCCAAGGTCAATGACCTTTGACCTACTAAAGGTCATGGTCACGAGAAATAAGCCCCCAAACTTTGAAAAAATTCAACCGGATGTTGCAAAAATGCAAAAGCGAAATTCAAAAATCGACTTCCAATGTTTTTTTGCAATTTTTATGTTTTTTCATTTGACACCAAAATCATCTCAATCGGATAAGCCATAATGTCTGAATTAAATTCGCGCAATTTCAGAAAAATCAAAATGGCGGCGAAAGTTGCGCATGCGGCCTTGATTTTATTTTCTTGGCTTTTTTGTATGGCTAATGGCTACCCGATGATACAAGTTTGAATCTCATACATTAATAAAACCGGAAGTTATTCAACCGGACGTAAAACTCTATTTTTCGCAAAAACCGGAAGTGACGCAAAAATTTTGACCTACTTTTTGGAAATCATTCCATAGGCTACATATACTCAATTTTTTTTAAGATAAATCGGTCTTTAAATAACAAAGTTGCAAAAATGTGCAAAATACGGCAAAAAAATGTGTGCTACGAATTTTCGAATTTTGAAATTTTGAAATTGCTATCTTGTTGGAAATTATTTCAAGTTTTCAAAAATGCAAACCCGACGAAAATCGATTGAAAATTGCGACTTCTAGAGCCAATGACCGACTTTTTAGGTATGTTGCAATGCAGCACTTCCGGTTTTGCAAAAATGTTCCAATTTATATTTAATAGAAACGTCGCCACGACAGAAGGTGTAGAGAAGTTGTGAAATTGCTGCAACTATTGCAGCCTAGGCTGTGTGCCCTGTGTAAATTTCGAAAAAAAAAAAAAAAAAAAAAAAAAAAAGAATTGACAAACCGATAACAAACTGTATGAACAAACAATGATAAAACTGTTGATTTGATTTTTCACACTAAGATCAGATATCAGTGAGCCATATATTACAAATTAATCTGATTATGTGATTTCTATATGCCCATATTAAAGATTCTTATAAATATGCATTGCTCATGTGAATGCCAGTGGGCGTATATTTCCTTGCCTAGCAAGCTATCTTGAGCTATTGCTCTTAAAGAGGCCCAGGCTTGATTTTTAGGGGTCGTTTTGGGCCTTTGTTACATTTAAACAGTCCTCAGAAATACTCAGAAAATCACAAAATACCTTGAAATATACCTCAAACAAAAAATTTCACTTTTCATTTTTTTTCTGTGCTGTACGCGGCTGGTCTCCAGTCAGTCTGAAAATTGTGTGTCCTGTTGACAAAGTCTACAATTGAAAAATGCGTTGTAGTCTGTTTATATAGATGACCGCTATTGCACGACGGGAAGGATAACTCTTTGATTATCAAGACGAACCGTTTTCCAATATGGCGGGACGTTCGTAATTTCTTAGGACATTATGATTTTTCAAACACGGATAATTATGGATACACATGGATTTGAAGGCTCAAATTTCAAAGGTAAGCTCTGTAGACTATTTCTGATTAGCTAACCAAAAGATTTCATGTGTTTGAGGCTGTCGGATGATTGTTCGAAGCAAATAAAGCCTGGGCTCCTTTAAAGGGATAATAGGCGTTAGAATACACTCGTCCTACGGCTTATATTTGTGTTTCATATTGACTATTAGTAAAATAAGTATGCATCCCACACTTTACCAGATTTTAAAAAGCCACAATAAAAATATATTCGGAATTATAAAAAAAAGTGAGCCAGCGACGATTCCATTCAGTTTGAGAATAAAAGCGTCTGGTAAATCAAAGCTAAAACATCATTGTGGAATTCAACAGTAGGGGTCAAGGACGCGTGAAAACCCACATGTTAGAGTTACTTCCCTTTATATTTACACGATTTGAAAATCGCTTGATGGATGGCTCAAGCGTTTTATGATTAACTACTTTATTTTGGGGATTTATAGGATTTTAGAGGGATTTTGATGTACAGGTAAGTCCACTGATGGATATATACTGTCATTGTCCAAATTTCAGTGAACTTAAAATTTTATGTTCGTTCTAACGCCTATTATCCCTTTAAGTTAGTCAAAACACGGCAAAAATGCCTTGTGAACGCAATGGAGACTACAGTTTTCATTGGATTTGAATGAAATTTGCTGTGATCATTTATATTGATGAGATCTTGTACAGGTTTGATATTGCCGATTTTTCGATAAAAGTTTTTGAGTTATTGCTCTTCCCTTAATCCAAATGGGTCAAATTGCGTTGTGAACGCGATAGAGACCACAGTTTTCTTCTAATTTTAATGAAATTTGGTATAATCATCTTTATTGATGAAATCTTGAACAAGTTCAATTTTTCAATGAACTGTTTTTGAGTTCAAAATTAAATTAAAATTAACTTGTGAATGTGATAGAGACTACATTTTTTCGTCTGATTTGAATGATATTTGGATTTAATCATGTATTTTAATGAGATTTTGGATAAGGCGCAAATAATGTTAGAGTTTCAACCTGTTCTTAAACAGAAATATACTAAGTGGGCGTATAATGCTAGACAACCACTTGTTTGCCCTCAAAAAATCAATCTACCTGTACTGTTTACACAAATCTTGTTTATGCATATTATTTTATATATAGACGTTAATTTACACATTATAATTCTGTTTGAATTTTTTCACCTAAGTTAATTAGAATTCACACAATAGTCTGCATCCACATCTAAAATCACTTATTTTATTATGCATATTTCAGAAAGTTAAATGTGGACAACTTATATAAAGGCATAGTTAGAAATTTGATTTCAAGCACATTTCAATGAAGTCAAACTATGTGATATAAACTTCAAGCAAAAAACAAAAGATTTCGCAGTTTGCCTTTTTACTAAAAGCAGCTGAATGAATCCTGCTTGAAAAAGTATTAAAGTAAAAAAGGGCTTTGAAACTATGGACATGCGCCTTAAGAAATTCCAAGAGGAATGAATTGTTGCGCAATATAAATATTGTTATTATTATTATTATTAAAACCCAAGGCCAAGCATAGTGCTGTGCTCAGCTCCAGTTAAATTTGTTATTGGGATTTTTTTTTTACCTTTAACCTGTCCAAAGAGAAAAATCTGAAGTTATGAGACCACAATGAGAAAAATAAATAGTAAATTGTCTGTTACTGAGTAAGTTCAGGCATGTTGGAAAGGGGTTGACAATATTAGCTACCACACCCCAGATATTCCACCCACTAGTTCTTAGCAAGGCGTAGACAATAAAAGCTATATATCTCTTACATCACGTTATACAGTAATTATTGCTGGCCAACCCATCATATGATAGTATTAAGATTGTAAGTAGCTTGTATTAATCAATGTAAGATATTTTATCCTCAGCTTATTATGATAATCAATACTCATAATATCATCATTTTCTGTTAGACCCATATTCATCATTTACAATTTATTTCCAATAATATTCCTTTAAAAAAACAATATTGATTCAAAATCAAAATAATAATGTAATCAATGTATATAAACAATTTCTTTCATTTTCAATTAATGCTTATACTACAGAAATGTTTTTAGTGTCAACTGATAAATAACCTTATGAACTATGAATAGAATATGTCTTTATAATTATGCATTATTAATGAATTATAATAATAATATACATATACAACTTTTTCTTGATTTTCAGTTTATATTTATTAGACTTTACAGTAGGTAGTAGTTTTAATGTGCAATGATAAATGATCTAATAGATTTTTAATGGTATTTTTTAAATTTTCTTTTAGAGCGCTTGTTTTTGTCTGTCAACAAAATCAATACCAGTATGGAAATATATTTGGAACAAAATAAACATAGACATTTTCACTAGTTGGTCTGATTTTCATTTTTTTTTTTTTTTTTTTTTTTGCACAGTTTTGATATAAAGATATAAAAAGTATTGTTATTTTATGCATTAATACATTTAATAATTTAAAAGGACAAACATCAAAAAGCTTGGCAGGTGTTATAACATGTATTAATTTCTATATGGACTGGGGTGCTAAATGGAACGTGATAGGATGTAAATATGAAAGATATGCGTTTGAAAAAAATGATCATTTTCTACAACATATAAGATTGATCTCCTGATTATTGATATTTTGTTTTAAAAAGGTAAATTATTATGAGGAAGAGGAACTATGCCTTAGCTCCAAGTCTGTTAAAACTCATGTCTGTAGATCCCTTTGTACATATATGTAGCCAGTTACGTATTAAACTTTGTTAGAACTTAAAAAAAACATTGCTCATTGTAAGAATTAGTGCTAGGTACTGCCAATTATTAGAACAATATGTATCAAAATTCACAATATTTGGCAATTTACTCTTGACTTTCATGTTTTTACTTTTGATTAATACATAATTTTATAACTGTGATATGTGGTATGTCTTAAAGTTTACATAAGAAAAATAATGATTCACATTCATCTTTACAAAAATCTCTAATTTTTTTTGATATGAGGAATCATCAAGTGGCAATACTTTGACTTTGTGTTAAACGTGATACATTAATTCACCGATAAACCTGTGTTATCGAAAGGATTACAAAATAAGAATTTACACTGACGATTTCAGAAAGTACTGTTTGTTCAAAACCAGGGAGCAAGACTGATATTAGGAAAACATAATTGTATACACTTTACTATTTATGACATTCATTGTCTTCTTGATAAAAGCTAATTATATGTACAGACTAAATTCTGCTCTTGTTTCCAAAAAAAACAATCCCAGAATAGACTTTGCTGAGCAAACAACCAGACTTTATCCATCACAATTTCTGTATATCAGTTGACCAATTTCTCGTACACATTTAAATAGTAAGCTTATATAATCAATATATTACAAACCTGAAAACACATCTCTTTTTTTCAAAAAAACTATAAATTGGACCATTTAGGTAGCACACAATAAACTTGTAGTTTTTGTATATTCTATTGATAAGTTCTGTTTTATAGTTATGAGTGTTAAGTTGTTCAGTAAAGAGTGCTAACAAGGTGAAAATGGCATCAAATGGTATTTTGCTGATCATGTGACATATTGTTCACAGTATAATATTCAATTAAACAAAGTAGACAGTAAATAATTATCATTATATGCTTTATTACTTACTTTGTCACGTTCTTTTAGCTTAATTAACACATTATAGATTTTCTTGCATGTCATACCTGATTTAGTCAGAAGTGATTTGATGATCAGAGTGAAAGGAGCACTAGATCTGAGACTGGTCAATTACCTTGGTTAGTTGGAAACTCAGTATATATTGTACATCAAGAATTGCTGTATCTGTTGCTTCAATCAAGCTGATTTTTTTGATTATTTGAATGATTTTCATGGATAATTTCCTAAGTCAATAGTTAGATAATTTTAATCTTTAATCATGACCAATGGAATTAAGACACGGTAGGTACAGTTATATATTAGAGCAGGGTTCAATTAGTATTTCATTTCATTTTCTTAAAAATGACAATTGCAATCCAATATTTTCACAACCATCTGCATATGAAAACATATTGTATATTTTTTGTCAAAAATTATGCCAATTATAGGGGTTCAAATAAGAAAACCAAAAAAAGGGGCCCAGAAATAAAATAGCCATGTAAGATTTTAAAAGAAACTTCCAGAAAATTTGCAAAGATTAGAAAACGGTAGTAAAATATTTTATGTTATGAAAAATCTACCAATAGGAAAATCAAATCCACCGATTTTTTTCTTCTTTTCGTAACCATAATTTTCAATGTTAAAATTCTTTACAATAAATTATTCTTCAATTGTATTTTAATTGCTTGTGAAACGTGTTTATCTAATCCCGTAATAATATTATCATTAATTAATCCCCGATTAAGATGATAATTTGATCCATTTTTCATACGATAATTTGTTTTTATAACAACATCCGGTACGCTCTACTTTCGTTTTTTTTATGATTAATTTTACGGAAGCCTTAATTTTACCACAAACAAAATTTGAAGTCTTCGTGATATTTAATGATAATCGTCAATTCTATTAGATTTAAGGATAACAAAGACATCGTTTCAGAATTTTTTTTGTATTATCAGTAGATTTTCATGCGTGACTAAAAGTCTAAATTTAATTTTATCTCAAACTTCGTTTTATGACATCCTTTTATAATTTGACTAGCCTGTAAATTATCTATTGCCAGCAGAAAAGGCTACTTTCAATATCAAAATTTTTAAATATATCAAAATGGAAACAGCAAATACAGTTAAAAAAATATATCAATTTTTCACCCAATATCCCAATTTTTTTTTCATGACCTGTACACATGTATGGACGAAATAACAAAAGTAGCCCTTTTCCAAATCCAATGAAAGTTATGTGAAAGATAAAACAATGGATAACGACATCAATACATCACGCCGAAATTTCGTTTTGTGATAAATGTACAGCAAGCATAATTTCCATTAGAAAGCAAAAGTAGTCGGAAAAAAAGGTTGCCACCTGGGCAACCCTTACCAGGATTTTAGTCGCCCATTGGAATTTTTGGCCGCCAATGGCAACTGGGCGAGTGTTAATTTGAATCCCTGCAATTATCGAAATATACAACCTTTGCTTACCTTGGCCAAAACGATTTTATGTCTACACTGAACATTTTAAATTGCTACCAAATGTTATTTAATTATTAAAGTGAAATTAAATTTTTACTTGATTAGCCAAAACTTGGTTTGATAAACAGCTTGTCAATCTAAATTGAGCCATGTATCACACTGACAGTTTACAGTTTCCACTAATGAAACAGAAATTGTGATCACCTATCAAGAAACATATAACACTGATTTCAGTCTTGCTGTCAACAAAGCTTATTATGTTCAGTTGATATTTTTGTCAATTTTGAGTTACATTTGATTATTTTGTCAAAAATACAGTGTGAGAGTAAATATTTTGCATGTTTGTGACATTTTTTGGATAACTGTCAGGTTGATCAGTATGTCTGTAATGTTCATACTGATAACAGTGATTTATCACTGAAATTGAGGAAAATTTTATGAAACAGTAAAGGAAAATTCATGAAAATGAAAGAGGTCAAATAAATTGGGTTGTTTTATGTCTTGATCCACTCAAAATGTTACAGAATAGACATATTAAGTATTGTTGATCTAACTCAGACACAATATAAATATTGTGGATTTTTATACATTTACACACCATCATTTTGAGGCCCATATAAAATATACTGTTACAGTTTAAATCTGGTTTTCCAAATCACATCAAACTAATTGGTACAATTCAGCTTATCAACATAAAATTATGGACAGTAGGTATCAGTCTACAGTAATTACTCAACTCCTAATATATTCAAAAAAACAACTTTATTAAATTGTTTATATTTTTATGATTGCATACATGTATAATGATTCATTCACTTTTGTAACTAAACTAGACTAATGATAAGAATACAGTCCTGTATTGCATCAATTCTTCTGTTAGATCAATGTTTAGTAATATTTATACTCTTCAATCTTCAACCTTTTGATAATTGTCTTAATTTTCATCTGTTAAATCTTGCAGTTCTTTTCATATCTAGATTAAGGACAATTTGTTGTGACATTTTTGCTCTTAGTGTAATATCAAAAACCAGCATGCCTCAGAACAATTCCAACATATTTCTTTTGTGTCAACTGTATTTGAGGCAAAATTGTTCTCACTTAAAATAAATTCACATAATTTGTACAAGATGAAACCTAGGTAGCAAAAAACCATAAAAAGGAGAATTTTAATGCTTGTGATAGAAATTCCAAGATTAAAATAAACAATATAAAACATTATACAAACTGAAAGGTTAAATGTAGTACACATTTTCTTTTTCAGAGTTTTTAAGAAAAGCAGTCCAAATGGAAAGGTAAGTTTGAATAATATATATTGATAAATGTATTCAACTTTGATCATTTGGATTTATAAGTGTAATTAATGATTAATTTGTTGATTGTGTGATAAGTGGGTGGAAAGAGAATATTAAATTTATGTTCTTATTTTACACCTGTGTATATTATATAATTGTCACTTGTCTTTCTTACAGTTTAATATTTTATTTCCAAATTGATTCCAAATGATTAAGCTTATTGATGAGGAAGACCAGTATTTGCATTTAGGTTTGATTAATAAAAAAAAATCGCATTAAAAGATTGAAATAAAGCTTAGAATGGCCTTCCTGGCAACTTGTAATGTAATTAAATTTGGAATATTATATTTTCTAGATTACAACATACCTAGGAAAGAGAGATTTTGTTGATCATCTTACTCACACAGATCCCATTGGTAAGTATTACTGTCTACATGTCTTTGACTTCTCTTTCTGCCTTGTTTTTGCATTATTAGGTGAGAGAATCCAAGAATTGAAAATTGACTTTGATTGAAAATGTATGCAACCCAAAATAAAATATGGAAGATGGTCATCAAAACGACTAGAAGTACACTAATACAGGCTGAAGGGGGCAGACAATGACTATTGACCAGCTTTACCCAATCTCTTTTTTCTCATTCATGTGTGCATATACATGTACCTTTGTTCTTGAATTCTTTGTGGACAGGATAGAGATGCTGGTTGTTTTCTGGATGGATTTTGATGAAACATGGTGTGAATCTTTGACTCAATTATGAACGCTTAAGAAATTTGGTGTGAGTGTTCAAAATCAATCAAGGATAAACCCTATTGAAAAACTAATCGAAAATATTTTATTGCCCTTGTTTGTGAAAACATATTTCATTTATTTTGGACACAATAGACAGCTGGTTTAATGATAGATTTTGATGAAACATAGTGTGAGTATTTGTTTAAACCCAAGTGTGAACCCTATTGAATATCAATCCTATCGAAAATTGTTCACTATGAGTTATTGCACTTGTTCTTGAAAACATTTTGAATTTATTGTGGTTACTATTGAGAGCTGGTTTCTTGATGATATGATGAAACTTAGTGTGAGTGTTCCTGATCACCCAAGGATGTACTCTAATTAGAATTAGAAAATCTCTCATTTACTGATAACTCTTGTCAACCTTCCGTTCAAATTGCATTTTTGCTGCCATTTTGTATGTGGGCGTAATTTGCTGGACATCACTATTTTTATTAATTTAACAAATAAATCATCAAGACTGAATATAAACGTGTTAATAACTTGAAAATGTAATCTCAATACTGTTTGTTAAAATGTCTTCAGTAAAAGCAAAAATTATTATCTTGGACTACGTGACAATTTAGTTTACAGTCAAATCATATTATCTTCCGAAACAACCCAGTTGTCATAGAATTAACAGACCTGAACATAATTGGAGTCCATTATTATACTAAATCTGTCGAATGACGTCATGGGTTATGATATTTTCGGGTATAGAAAAGTAGGCCTTTAAAATGTCTCCTAATTATCCTCTGTCAAGATTCTGGTAACTAGGTCAGACTTTCTCTGTATTATTTGTGTAAGCAATAAGAATACTGCTTAATATCAATTTCTGAGGGGAAAAGGCTAAACATTTGGCATATTATATTCAATCAATAATGCAGAAATTTAATTAGAAAAAATTTAAATTATTGCATTGGTAACTGTATTTTGATTTGCAGAGGTTAGATCAAAGAAATACCTAAAGGGATATTTTGTATTCATGTAATTAAAATACTGCTTTAAAAACTGATATATCATCGTTTTCTGAAGGAATGATGCAAAATTCCCCTTTTATTGTCTTACGTATATAACCAATTCATCTCTTAATACATCTTGATCGGAATTGAACTTTAAGAGAAGAAATGAAGTCATTGAAGTTGATAATTGTTTTTTTCATCCAAAAATAGTTTTAAGTAATTGGAAGGTGAAATAATATGTGTTATATCAATTTGATATATAAATGTAATATCAGAGTTGAAAGTGAATTATGTCATCATTTCATATACAGTGCCTTATCTATTATTTATTCAGATAAATAAATAGAAAGACTCCTGGTAGAAACCGAGCACTCAGTATAAATGTAGGTGTATTATGTCTATGATGTGCATTGAACCAACATTATATGGTTATTTTGTCAGGAATCAAAGTGCTTCCTACCATTTTGTAATTTGCTTCTTTTATTTTTGATGTCATAAATCTTAAGAGGATATATTGTCATTTATCTAACTATCATCCACCAATTGTAATTTGTTTCTTGCCCTAAGTCAACATTATTTGACAAAACATTTGGTATTAAAGCTTATTGATGTCAACTTTTATTATATAAACATTTTCACAAATGCTTGTACACAGGCATGTCTGATTTTTCATGTCGACATTACAGAGGTTATCCTTCCATCCACAATGGCATGTAAACATGATGAAACTTTTATATATTGTTGAGATCTTGTGATCAGATCAGATCTTAAAGGTTTAAGGTTATCATTTGTGACACCAGTTTTTAATAAATTCCATATCATTGGCTCTGGCAAAATTTAACAAACTTCCTTGATTGTCAATATCTATTACACAAGTGTAGTAATACACATTTATTAATTATTTCCTACCTGCACCTGCAGCACATTTAATGCATTGAATAGAACAGTAATTTATAATCAGATCAGATCTTAAAGGTTAAAGCTTCTCATTTGTGACAACAGTTCTTTATAAATTCCATCTGATTGGCTATGGCAAAATTTGACAAACTTCCTCAATTGATAATATCTATTACTGATTTTTGATGAAATGATTTAAAACATTTTAGATTAAGGTCTTCTCTAGCTTGACCACTAAGCTTGTTAAGGAGATCATTTGATGAGAAGTTGTGATATCAGATAGCTCAGATAATCTCTGTACTCATTAGTAACTAAAGTCAATGTTACTATTTATAGAAACAAGGTGGAATTGTCAAGTCAAAATGTTTTACTCACAATAAATCAATCAAGAGTTCTGATTGGTGGTTACAGTTATAAATATCATGTCTCCATAGTGATTCAATGTGACAAAAATATAGTGAAGGTTGAAATGGAAAGCAGTAGATATTAAATATGACATGTTTTGCTTGTAGCAATATGAATGTTTACATTATCACACTAACAATCTCAATTATAAAATGTAATATATAACATAACGAATTTTTACCTTTGATCTATTGTAATTATGTAAATATATAACACATCAGATCTGGATACCAGTAATTAAATGTACAAAAAAAAAGAAATAAAACAACAAAAACAACAAATATGTGAATAGGCATTAAAATGAACTGATGGCACACATATTTGCTTATGTGAAAAAAAGGAATATGATATCATTTGCTGGTGTTTGGCCTTTGCAGTAATTTAAAATTCAAACTAGGTGAATATCAACGACTAAATTAATTTTTATGCCGTTAAAATTTATGAGTAATTCACTGATGAGAAAATTTCCGTCGGTCGGTCCGTCCGTCCACAATTGCTTGTGAACGCAATAGAGCCTACAGTTTTTGTCGGATTTAAATGAAACTTGCTGTGATCATTTATATTGATGAGATCTCGGACAAGTTCGAAATTGGCTATTTTTCGATGAACGGTTTTTTAGTTATTGCACTTGACTTAGCCAAAACGCATCAAAATTGGCTTGTGAACGCGATAGAGACTACAGTTTTCATCGGATTTAAATGAAACTTTCTGTGATCAGTAATATTGATGAGATCTCGGACAAGTTCGAAATTGGCGATTTTTCGATAAACGGTTTTTGAGTTATTGCACTTGACTTCGCCAAAACGTGTCAAAATTGGCTTGTGAACACGATGAGACTACAGTTTTCATCAGATTTGAATGAAACTTGCTATGATCATTTATATTGATGAGATCTTGAACAAGTTTGAAATGGCGATTTTTCCATGAATGGTTTTTGAGTTATTGCACTTGACTTAGCCAAAACGCGTCAAAATTGACTTGTGAACGCGATAGAGACAACAGTTTTCATCAGATTTGAATGAAACTTGCTGTGATCATTTATATTGATGAGATCTTGGACAAGTTCGAAATTGGTGATTTTTCGATGAATGGTTTTTGAGTTATTGCACTTGACTTAGTCAAAACGCCTCAAAATTGGCTTGTAAATACGATAGATACATGTACATGTATCACAATTTTCATTTGATTTGAATGAAATTTGGTGTTATCATTTATATTGATGAAATTTTGGACAAGTTTGATTCTGACGATTTTTGGGTGAACGTTTTTTGAGTGAACGTTTTTTGAGTTATTGGCCTTGACTAAGTCAAATTGCGTCGAAATAGACTTGTGAACACGATAGAGACAACAGTGTTCATCTGATTGGAATGAAATTTGGTGTGATCATTGAAGTTGATGTCATCTTGGTCAAGTTCGAAGTTGACATTTCGATATACTGTTTTTGAGTTATTGCACTTGGCTTAGTCAAAACGTGGCTTGTGATTGCGATAGACAATACAGTTTTCTTCTGATTTTAATGAAATTTGTTGTGAACATTTATATTGACGAGAACTTGGATTAGACCTAAATAATCTTAGAGTTTTTGCCTGTGTTAAAACAGAAAATATATTTTAAAGTGGGCGTATCTTGCTAGGCAACCACTTGTTAAGATTTTATGTCAAATAGTATGACATTCGATAATCATGTATTTCATAGAAATATCTTAACAATGTTTAAGTTATAATGTCAGACAGCTATGGATATCTTTATTTAAGTGTAATTCACATTGGCATATTTTACAGAAATTTCATTATTTAAAACATTGCCTTATCTGAATAACTAAATTGAATTTGTAAATTCCATAGGTCATATTGTAGTACAAGTGATGGGGTATTTATCTTTTGCAACCAAATGAAAATTGATTTATTGAAAATTATATCTTCAAAAATGTTTCTTTTGCTGTGTGAAGCATCCTTCATGTTTGCCTTCACTGGTTAAATTGACAGTTAATAGGTATGTGATATCTATTTTGATAGTGTTTGTCACCATTATATGTATTCTTCTGTCAGAGGAGAAATAGACATATTGATTTATTTTCCAATTTTCTTAGTGTAGTAAGATTGTCTTACTTCTTATAAAGTTCTTCACTCAAATGTGAAAATCATTTCACAATATTATTCCTTGATCAGAGAATAAATTCCATATTGTTCACACTGCCATGAAGAAAATTTGACCTAACTACATTGACTTACTGATAGTTCATAATGACAATTGTGGTGTAAAAAGATACAAATATCTTTAAAAACTGTTTGTCTAAGTCCAGACACTGTTGAATTTCATCTCCAATAGAATCAATTCTGTGTTTGGTGTTGCTAGCAAGTCAAAGCTGACATTTGATTTATATTTTAGTCATGTATAATTATAGTAATATGTCATGGCTTCTGGTTTAACATGTAGTATTAAGTATTCTCAGTGGACCTTTGAGCATCAATCTATGTATTAACAAATTGATTTTATGTTACTATGATGTTCAATTACTATCTTCTACCTAACTATTTCATTACCTTCATTACAGTCCTTCAGATGATATGATTGTCAGTATTTAGGTGAGCGGAAGGGAGGAATTGTTGAGCACAAGCTTTGAACCAAGTTTTTTTTATTTATATAGCCCTTCTTCTTACACCAGGTTGCTGGAAAGTGAACTCCTTTAGGAAGAATAAGAAAATCTTTTTAAAAAGAAAAATGTCCTTGTCCTCACTTTGATAAGTCATTTAATAATGATGACATTCTCTTTTGAAACTGAATCTTCATTAAACAAATGAAATCAAAGGGTGCATATTATATTGTTGGTCACAAGTAACACAAGCATTATCTACTAATTTCCTTATTGCAGTTTTGCTTGATATTTGCATAAAGACTTATGCCTAAGTAAGCCAAATGTCAGCGTAGATGACTTATATTTCTTTAGCTGCAAACCATGGACATTGTTTGAGGAAAATATTGCATTTAATGCTTGGTCACATGACTTTGTCTCACATGGTCACATGACTTTGTCTCACTTTTCACAAGGTTCAAATATGATTTTATTTCACATGATAAGGCATATTTATGTTTATTACAGGATGGAAAATGCTTTGACTCAACCAAAGATAAGTTTTGTGGATAACAGTTTATCATTAGCATCAGACTTAAAATCTATAACACTTACACTCGTTATTTTCTGTCAGTATATGTCCTAATACATAACAATAAACAGACTTACAAAGTGAGAGTATATTTTAAATATTAAATAAGATGGAATTGCAGTATTGTAAAAAAAATCTAAGGCATAACTGTGTTTTTTTTGTGTTTTTTAATATTACTTGACACAATATTCAAATGTAATTATAACTGGTCTATAGAGAGATTTAAATAGAGAACTTGAAATTGCCCTTAGGTTATAAGAAAAACAAGGAAGCCATGTGGGTATTAGATTATCATAGAAATGTCATAAGAGTGCGCAATATCTATTTTAATAAAAGATTTTAAGTTTTTAAATGTAAATTCTTAAAGATTATAAATATGTAAGATAGAGAAATTTAAAGTGAATAAACCAGACAATTGTTAAAACTGTAACACAATTTATAATAATATCACATTCACAAACATTTTTGTTGCTCTAATTTTTCTATTCAGGAATAGAAATAATCAATTGTAATTTTATTTAAATGATAATACTAAAAAGATGTTCAGTCAAAAACATTTCATTTAGTTTTACGACCTTTGCAAGTGTTGTTTCTGACTTTCTATATATAGATCTTGTAAAATCTATGAAGACCTAGTAGACTTGAATCCTTAAAACATAGCTTAATCTTGTGTCTTTTCACATCTGTATCATTTGTTAGGGCTCCTCAATGGAGACTGACATTAACAATATACAGTATATCCTGCTCACACGACCACCTTTATTAAGAGCCACCTTCAATAAGCGCCTACAATAATGCAGCCATGACACTTCTGATTATCTCCCTCTGAACAAAGATCACACGTTGGTGAGATTTAATGAGATTATCGCTAATCAGTCATTTGATAATCTTCTACAGATTAATTTTATAGCTTGTTGCTGATTAACATTGATTGATTTCATCATATTAACGATTATTATAGAGTACTGTAAAGGCTTCAAAATTTAGTTTTTAGAAAAAATTAGGCTACCGTAAAATTTATCAGAAAGCGAAAGTAGAGTGAAAATAGATTAACGTGTGTTACCAGCAATTAAAATACAGAAAGAATGATATTTTATTGATTTATGGCAAAGAATTTTGACATTTAAAAATGATAGTTTCAGTGAAAACTTTGGTATTGAAAAGGAAAAAATACTACAGATTTGAGTTGCGCGTCGGTTCGGTAGATAGGAGACAGCATGTAAAAGCGTTAAAAATATAACTAGACATGAATGAGTAAAAAATTAGATCCTATCATTTCTAAAATGTCAAAGCAAAATGGTCTTGCAGATCTTCTAATAAGAGACCACCTTCACTTAGCCACCGTTTTTGAATATTCCCTTGAGTGGTTTCTGAATACAGGTTCTACTGTATTGTTCTGGTTATGAGGAAAACGGTCTTGCTTTTGTGAATTTGCATCATATCCTATTACTACCACAATTGTAACAATTAACCACTGAACATGATTGAAGCAATTGCTTAATTTACTTCCATCTGAACTACAGAACTAAATACATTTATTTTTTCTCGAATAATAGTTTTCTGTTTAAAAAAAGATACTGAATAATATTTATCTGTAAAAGAGTTAACTTGCCACATAAATAAACTAAAGTGAAACCCCTCTAAACCGGCAAGCTGTCAGACCTGTGATAAATGCCAGTTTTTTAGGGGGTTGCCAGTTTACCTGTAGTAGTGGTAATACATAAAAGCGTAACTAATTGGATTAGTGATTAATAAGCATGTGTCGTATTCATCTGTCATGCCGTCAACTGATTTAACTTCAGTTAATACGAATCAGATGCCGGTTTAGAGAGACCAATTAACTATAGATTAACTACTTTGGGACTTGATTTCGATGCCAGATTGCGGTTTAGAGGGGGCGCCGGTTTACCAGGGTTTATCTCCTATGCATTATATAGTGATTCGGCCAGGAGTTTTCAAATATGCTGGTTTATAGAGGGTGCGGTTTGGAGGGTTTTCACTGTTTAAGATATTGACTGTCTTGAATTCATTGCCTGTTTGCTACCTATATTTATAAATCTTTCTGATATTTTCCAGATGGAGTTGTACTAGTGGATCCTGAATATCTGAAAGATAGGAAAGTATTTGTTCATGTATTGGCAGCTTTCCGATATGGACGAGAAGATTTGGATGTATTGGGTCTTACTTTCCGTAAAGACCTGTATCTATCTACAATGCAGGTTTTTCCACAAGTTAAAGAACAACAGAAGCCATTAACAAGACTTCAAGAGAGGCTGATCAAAAAACTTGGACCAAATGCTTACCCGTTTTATTTTGAAGTAAGTAGGTTACATCAACATTATAGTGCTCACACAATGGATTTTCTATGATAATATTGATATGAATATTGAGATAGTTGATTATCCAGCACAAAATAATCTAGGGTTGAGGGGCCTGAAAGAGATTGTTTTCCATACAGAAACTTAAATTACCTCAAAATTATGCTACATAAACTACCTGAAATACTTACTTCATCTAATCTAATATCATTTTCATTTAATCTGATAAATCTAATAAAGATGAAGATGTTATTATGTTATTTAAGATTTAAATAAATGAAACTACATATATCTCAAATAAAACCTGGGCACTGGAGAATTACATTTATAGGGTTGGAAACAATGTAAACAAATGGCAGTAAAATTCAGGTGCTAACAAAAAACACTCTTCAACTCTTCTGTGTGAGCTTGAAGTTGAGTATTAATTAACAATTGAGTACAGGGTTTCAAAACCAAATTGGTGTTTGTGTTTGCCACAATGTTATTGAAAGGGGAGTTGGACAAATCCAGAATGATTTAAAGATGAATTAAAAACTATGCAAAATTGAATTCTAATATTCTACCATCCTAATTTATTGCCTTGATATTCCACATTCTAATCCATTTGTGTTATTTACAACTGTACAAACTTTATTTCTATGGTAAGTGCGAGATTTGTAATACAGACGACACTCTATCCATGTATGGGTTATAAATCTTTGTCCATCCCAAATGGGTTATAAATCATTAAAAATCTATGCCTATCCATAGATGTGATTGGTTATAAAATCTATGCCTATCCATAGATGTGATTGGTTAAAAAATCTATGCCTATCCATAGATGTGATTGGTTAAAAAATCTATGCCTATCCATAGATGTGATGGGTTATGGCCTTAATTTCTCTTGGCAATTTTTCTTTCATGGAATAACCATCATTATCAAGAGATAAATTTTGCCTGTTGGCCCCAAAAAGCCTTTTATAAAATGTTAGTTTTATCATGAGATCATAGATGCACCTAAAATTTTAATGGTGACATGTCTTTTATAAGACCAATCATAATAAAAAAATATTTATGTAGGAGAAACACAGTTATTATTACCATTTTCTATTTCAAAAAAACATTTACAAAATGACTTTTGATATCTGTAATTTTATTGTAAGATTAGCTGCATGATATAAAACATTTATAAAAATTGCTAGACTTGCAATTCTCTTGAGAATATATTCTTTATAATGTAAGCTTTATAAACTCCCTTCGTATAATTAGGATACTTGAGAGTTAATGCAGGATTGTAGACAATTAATCAATTGATACTATTTAATCTATTTGTATTATTTTATCTTATATTTTAATATTTGGTTATCTTGTGCCTAAATTGTCACATGATGATTTTCTTGCCAAATAAGAAGGAAAACTTCTAAAGCAGAAGGTGATTTGATGGTTTAGTGGGTTGATTAGAAAATGGTCTTCCAAGGGTTTTGTAATCTATCATCTCATTGTTCAAGTGATCAAATTAATTTGTTTTACATGGATAACATCCATTTTTACTGTTGTTTTTCTTTATTTACAGATCACACATATATTTTATCAGGTCCATTTCTACTGATGTTATGGACAAGTAATTCCTTTGACAATAGCTTCAGATTCTTGTGATCTATCCTGAGGGCTATAACTACTATTTATAACTCATTATCAAAAATTGATTCTGGCTAAAAACATTGTGTTTTCAACACAGTAGACAAATTGGTGAGAAGATCAATACTGTTGTCTCTTACTGTACAAGATGATTTTCTAATTGCTCCTTTTATCATAGTGTAGGTCAACATAAACATTAAAGAAACCCAGGCATTTGCTTTTGTATATTCAAAGGCCAAATTGGCAACATTAGGCCATTTCATATCACAAGGGTAGAAGAACAGAAAACTTGTTTGCGTCTTTTTTGGCTTCTTTCTAACAATAGATAAAATACAATTTTAAGATATGAAGAAAATACAATTCTATATTTAGGTACCTTGTCAATCTTTTATCAGATTATGGAAGCTAAACATGACCATTGGATCTCTTGTTCCATTGTAAATTTGACGAAATTTGAACAGACTTTCCTTTCTTTATTGACAAGTCTTCTTTCAGCTTCTGTTAGGTAATCGATGACTTTCTTTTCTTACAATAGATAAAATGGAATTTAAATATACATGTAGAAATTACAATGCTATTTTTAGTTACCTTCTATGTCTTTATCAGAATATATCATTTAACAGTTGAGAAGCACTCTTTCAGAATGTCTGAAAAATTTGTACAAGGGACAAAATACCATAATGGAATTTATTTTCCTATCCTTGTTGTCAAGCCTCTGTGATTGCCAAGGAAGATCTGTTCATTAATCAATGACTTTCTTAGCTATTTCCAGAGAAAAATAACTTTTCCCAGAGCAATGTTTTAGATCTTTTACTATACAAGATTAAATACCCTGGAATTCTTCCTGTCTGACACAGAATGAATTAAATAGAATAGATAAGTGTGAGAAATATAAATATTTTCTCTAGAACTGGTTGTTGTGATAAACTATTTATATTCTTACAGCTGGGTTGTATTCGCCTCAATAGTGTAAATCAGTTTTCATTTTCGTTAGAGAGCAATTAACAAAATATAACAAGGCCTGAGTTAGCTTGAAGAAAAAGAAACATTTTTTTGCAGATTTTCCAGAACCTTTGTTTAATAGATAAAAGTGATAAAAAGTAACAGTAGTTAAGTCTGTAGATCTCATAGAATATAAGTACCTCTCAAATTGACACGTCAATGGTCATTATAGATGCATTGCTGATATATGTAATAGTCAATTTCTCATTCCTAAATTTGTTTTGAGATTATGGAAGTTCTTTCACCTCAAAGTGAATATTTAAAGGGTTTTCTTTTTGTTAAGCATACGTAAGTGGTAATTGCTGAACACTGCAATTGTGTGTTAAGCCTTCTTTTTGCCTCCTTATTGTTACATTCCTGATCATCTATGGGTTACCTTAAGTTAAGAAGCAATTAGATTTTGATATCTGATGCCTTCTGCTTATATTATTACAATGGTTCAGAGGAGAGAAACATGAATATTTCTACTGAAATGGTTGTTTTTCTGTTGAATATTTTTGAAAGTTTAAAAATTTTCTTTGTTATTTGATAATTTGTCATGTTAAATCAATAACATAATGGAACTGAATATAAAGAATTAGAGCTAATTTGACGGTGACAATCCTTGCAACATTTTACATTGAATTATTGAAAATAAGTAGAAACTTTCTTGCTTAATCTGCATTAATTCTGATATTCTCTATATATGCTTCATTAATTCTGTTACATTCAATGAAGGGTGGGTATTTGTTAATCAAAACACTGAGTTTAGTGTAGTTCTATAAAATATATTACATATTTTTAGAGTATTGAAGTGTGGAAAATGATCTCACTCCACCTTCTTGCTTTCCAGACACTGCTGTTAGTTCCCTAAAATTACCTAATTTGTTATTCCTTGAATACTAGAGTAGTTCTGTGATAGTTCTTTCAATGTATATCTTGGCACCTTGAGGCTCCGTAATTTGTTATTCATTCAAATTATTATTTCTGCCAATTTCTGTAATTTGTTATTATTACAAAATATTACACTAGGTTTAGACTCTGTCATTTTGTTGTTCTTTCAATATGTTAACCATTCCATTTATGTCATTTCACACATTTCTGTTATTTGTTTTTCTTGTCTGAGATTCTACAATTTGTTCTTATTTTAATGTGTTACATTATACAATTATTTTTTTTTTTTTTAGATGCCGGCTAATGCCCCAGCCTCTGTTACCTTACAACCAGCTCCAGGAGATACAGGAAAACCATGTGGTGTGGATTATGAGTTAAAAACATTTGTAGCAGATAATGTTGATGAGAAACCACACAAGAGGTTAGTCCTAACTGCTAATACCTTGCTTTTAGTAGAATATATTGAATGGGTTTGAATTCTAATTTTTTATTATCTGATTGTTATTATTATAATCATCAATGTTTGTTTTAGAAACTCCGTCCGGCTGGCGATTCGTAAACTTACTTATGCTCCAGAAGAACCTGCACCTCAGCCGAGTGCTGAAAATGTCAAAGATTTCATGATGAGTCCTGGTAATATTCGATTAGAAGCTTCACTGGACAAAGAGGTCTGTATGTTACAACAGATTAGTTATTGTTGACTTCAATTATTCATGTTAATAGGATTTTATATTGACATCTACACTCCTCTATCAGCTCTTCTTTCATTTACCAGATTGGTTTCCATAACATTTCAATAGAACGTAATTAGAAATACATGAGGGTTATGTTATATTCATTTCAAGCATTTATTAAATAATTGTACCCTATATTCTCAGGGGTCCATAAAGCTCCATGGAATATATCATTTCTATTGTACAGCCATTTTATATAAGGTTCAAATATACCTGTTACTATTAAATATCCTCAACTGCAAAATTTTACAAATTTAGATATCCTGATTTTGACATTGATCACATGCTATGTTTAAGCAGTTATTTTAGTCAATATTTAATCCATGAGATTAAAGAATACAGGAAGAAATGAGATATAAATACAAATATATCTATCATTCATCCAAGTATCATTACAGTCATTGTTCTGTACAGGAAATGAAATGTGAGTGGCTAATTGGCATTCATTAGAGTATAGACTGATATAGAATAATAATGTTTGATAACCTAGTTCCTACACTAGTATATTGACTAAACAATGTGTCACATTTTACTACATCATAACATAATTATATTACAACCTACATTTTATTATCTAACTAGCTCTACTTATAACCATATTTCCAGTATTTTCAAAGTAAGCCCTGTCTAGTTTTTAGAAGCTGAAGTTGCCTGCATTTGTCCTTAAAAAAATGTGAAATAATACCTTATCATTGCACCAACAGCAGGTTTTTATTTACCTGACACTGGACATTGTGAAACCAAAAAGTTCCAGATTTCACATGTTTTTCAGCTGATCATTTTCATCAATTCAGAAAATTGCTACAAAATGTGTTTTATAATATGTTTTTATCCACCCCAATAGTTACAATAAAAGAGTTTTATATGTCATAAATTTATAATAAAATAATAACTTCTGATTTTATATTCAATATTATTATAATATCTAATACCCTTACAACTAAAAGGCTTGGCTGATATTGAATACTTCAGACTTCTTAATAGTTTATGTCTTATAAAGTTTGTATTGTCCAGTAGGCCTATCATTTTCAGAAAAAACAATATCTACTGTAATGACCTTCTTATCTCCTTACAAACTATTTGAAGAGGAAGTCTATAAATTTATATGATACAGAAACAATATATTCAGATTAATAAACTTGTTTACATCACAGCATTATATGCCCATCCATGTATTGAAGATCACTATAGAATTCACTATAATTACTCTATATAATCAACCCTGTTCCAGTGCCATTCTGTTGAATAGTAACTTACTACTTTTCAACCATCATAATCTATATATTATCATGGGACATGAATTCATTTACATTCTTCATCCTCTTAAAGGTCATACCAATTCTATTGTTTTACAGCCACTATCTACCAAATAACACCATTTATTACACAAAAAATCTCCTTTCCTCCTAAAAAAAGAACTTGTCATGACAATCAAGATGATCTGTGGGAACAGGAGTTTTGTCAGCTTGTGCAGAAATATTTAGAACTTGATCCCATTAACATGAGCCCCACTTGATAAATATTTTATAATGATTGTTTTATTTAAAACAGAAATACTACCATGGTGAAAGTTTGAATGTTAATGTTCTGGTTGATAATAATACTAATAAAACAGTCAAGAAAATCAAAATCTCAGGTATGTATTGATAATGAAATTGATTTTATATAGGGTTTAATTGAAAATCCAGAACCTGTTTCTAGCACCATTATAGCTTTTTCTTTACTGGAATACAATCAACTATTATTCAATTTTACATCAGCAACTTTGTTCTACACATCGCTGACTGAAAATTGATTATTTCTTGATTAAAAGATTTGAATTTTAGGTTACAAATGTGATTTTGGCTCAATTTCATCTTCAATCTGATAATCAAAGGATAAAAAAAAATTAAAAGGAAATTTAACCCATTATAAGTAATAGGTTGTTTTAGATAGTGCTAAAGACAGAATCCATTACCATCAGTAGTGAAGTTGTCTGTTTCAATTTGGTATAGATTATGATTTTGATAACACATGGAAATTTTTCTTCAATCATATGCGATTTCTCAGTTTTGCAGTATATTGAAATTCAATTGTATGCAAATACATTGACAAGTGAGACATTAGCAGAAGATGACAATATGTAAGTCTTAATGTGATATCACAGATTATATATCACATTACATCTACTTGACACAAATCACATTCATGTTCTTTTAATGTATATTTGATGTTCATTAATGTTCCGATATTTATGTTCTTTATTTTTATCATAGCTGAAACATTTTTTATGGATAATGCTATTGGTGTTCAAAGTTTCAGAAAGTCAGAAATTCACATAAAAAAATTTGGTTTAAATATCTGGACTTACAAGTATATTTGATCTAAGCCTATATATCTAGGTCTAGTCCTGACTAGATAGAACTTGACTTGAGAATGACGTCAATGCTTACATTGATGTCTATATGTTCAGTTATTAATGCTTATTTCCCAACTTACAGTATGAAATTACTTTTATTATTAAGGATTACCAGTTTCTGTTAAATGTACATTGTTCTGTGTGATTTAATATGAATAATTGATCACCTGTGAATATATGAAATCCGACAAGTGTCCTGTATGTTATGAAATGTAATTCACATGTTGAAACTGTCTCTTGAAAGAAAAAACAAATGTTGGAATGGATAAAAGGTGAATTCTGGTAATCATATTAGAATGATAATATATATTATTTAATTTAGTAAATGCACTCAACTCATCTCAATCCTTTTCCATTATTTTATTTCTAAATATATATTTTGTTATTGCACAGTTCGCCAGTTTGCTGATATATGTCTGTTTTCCACGGCACAATATAAATGTACTGTAGCAGAATTGGAAACTGAGTAAGTTATATTTCTTGCTATTATTAAGATAAGGTTGAGGTAGACTAGGTTTCATTAGGGCTTTTACTAATATCATAAGGGAACAACATGCATATATTTTTTTGTGCTTGATTGTAGGAATGAAAGTTAAACTATTTATTTTTCTTTTTATTTACTATGCTTCTCTGAAATTCTGATCGTTTTTTTCTGATATCACAGTTATTTAATCAGTAAAGACTGACTTAAGAAATCCAAACATTTTTTGAATTTTTTCTTCTGAAACCCTCAGGCATTTGAATTATATTTATATATATGTATTGGATTTGTGGTGATGCATGTTGGCATGGAAATGGTCTATGTTGATAAAGTTGTAAGTGTAGCTGGAAGTTTAAATGATATTAATTTAGGTTTTACCATGCCTAACTCTTGAGTTGATAAATATTATATGAATTAAATTTTACTCAGATCAGAAGGAGATCATGTCAATGGGGTATTTCCTGTGTAAGTACAACACAGTAGATATATATTAAGATTATTTAAGCTATTCAGAACTACAAATCTTCAATATCTTAAAAACTTTAAAATCTTAACGGAATATTAACAGTTGTCATGGGAGAGAACAAACTCAAAGCGTCTAATTAATTATCAGATTAATTTGATAATATCAATATTTTTTTAAGTGGAAATTTTCTCTAAATATATCTATTACAGAGGATAATTAGTAATTCATAGTGAAATCTAATCTGATTACTTTCCTTCTGGTACTTCTCTTATTTTTGTACCAAAGCATCTGATTAAACTGATTATAATGGATAAGCAAAATGTGAAAAAGAATATTCCTAATGGTTCTTCTCTTTAGCTACTACTATAGAACTTTCACTCTTAATTTTTATACGGCCACATGAAATGGGGGGCGTATATTGTCGTCGCCCATGTCCGTCGGTCCGTCCACAATTGCTTGTAAACACTCTACAGGGTGCAATTCTTGACGGATTAAATAGAAACTTAGTGTTTATGATCACTCAAGGATGAACCCTATTTAAAATCAGCGAAATCGGAAAAAATTTAGTATGAGTTTTTGCCCTTGTTCTTGGAATGTCTCGTTAACACTCTACAATGTGCAATTCTTGCCTGATTTTGATGAAACTTGGTGTGAGAGTATGTTATAACTCAAGGATAAACCCTATTGAAAATCAGCGAAATCGAAAAACATTTAGTATGAGTTATTGCCCTTGTTCTTGAAAAAGCGTTCAATTTTAGCTTGTAAACACCCTTGAGAGAACAATTCTTAATGGATTTTGATGAAACTTGGCTTGAGTATTTATCACCCAAGGAAAACCTATTGAAAACCAGTAAAATTGAAAAAAAATTAATATCAGTTATTGCCCTTGTTTTTGAAAACGCGTTCAATTTTTGGCTTTAAAACACTCTACAAAGCACAGTTATTGTCCGATTTTGACAAAACTTGTTGAAATTGTTTAATATCACCCAAGGATGAACCCTTTTGAAAATAGAAAATATCGAAATATATTTGATACGAAGTATTGCCCTTGTTCTATAAAATGTGTTGGATTTTTGCCTTGTAAACACTCTACAAGTCACAATTCTTGAGCGATATTGAAGTAACTTGGCATGAGTATTTGTAATCACCTAAGGATGAACCCTATTGAAATTCAGTTAAATCGAAAAATATTTAGTATCAGTAATTGCCCTTGTTTTTGAAAACACGTTCAGTTTTAGCTTGTAAACACTCTAGAAAAAACAATTCTTAATGGATTTTGATAAAACTTGGCTTGAGTATTTGTTTTTACCCAATATGAACCTTATTGAAAATCAAATAAATCAAAATATATTTAGTGTCAGTTATTGCCCTTGTGTTTGAAAATGCGTTTAAGTTTTTGGCTAATAAACACTCTATAAGGTACAATTCATGACCAATGTTGACAAAACTCACTGAAATTGTTTGATATCGCAAGGGATGAGCTCAATGGAAATTTAAAATATCAAAATATATCTAATATGAATGATTGCCCTTGTTTTTTTAAACGCGTTCGATTTTTGTCTCGTAAACACTCTACATGGCACAATTCTTGACCGATTTCGATGAAACTTGGTGTGAGAGTGTGTTATAACTCAAGGATGAACCCTATTGAAAATCAGTGAAATCGAAAAAATTTTCAGTATGAGTTACTGCTCTTGTTCTTGAAAACGCGTTCAATTTTAGCTTGTAAACACTCTAGAAAGAACAATTCTTAATGGATTTTGATTAAACTTGGCTTGAGTATTTGGTTTTACCCAAGGATGGACCCTATTATAAATCAAATAAATCAAAATATATTTAGTGTCAGTTATTGCCCTTGTTCTTGAAAACGCGTTCAATTTTAGCTTGTAAACACTCTTGAGAGAACAATTTTTAATGGATTTTGATGAAACTTAGCTTGATTATTTGTTTTCTCCCAAGGATGAACCCTATTGAAAATCGAAAAATATTGAGTACTAGTTATTGCCCTTGTTTTTGAAAACGCATTCAATTTAACTCATAACCACTCTAGAAAGACCATTTTTAATGGATATTGATGAAACTTGGCTTTAGTATTTGTTTTCTCACAAGGATAAACCCTATTGAAAATCAGATAAATCGAAAAATATTTAGTGTCAGTTATGGCGCCTGTTTTCAAAACCGCTTTCAACTTTTGGCTTGTGAACACTCTAAACATTCATTTTTGACAAAATATTTAATGAGTTATTAGGTACAATTCTTGACAGTTTTTAATGAAACTAGAGACCATAAAAAAATATATATGGTGGAAGGTTGAATATTTCATTACACTTATTGTAACCTTACTGAAAAGTTTTTATTTGAGATTAGGGCTGGGAATCGATTATGATTTTAATATCGATTATTGGCAAATAATCGGTGACGTGCACCGACCGATAATCGATTAATAATCGGTAGAATTTTCATGTCTATTTTAAGTAAGGGAGATAACCACATTCGAGTATCGTAAACACAGTACATTTGAAAATGAAAGTAGCATATCCTCCCAGCAGATGGAGCTCTACACTGTTGTTATTTATAGGCCTATAGTTGTTATTGTGTCGTATTAAAAGTCGATAGCGGTATTATTTGGTAGGTTTTGTGATAGTATTGTTCATTCCATCTTGTAAACAGTTGTTTGAAAAAATTGATTGGATATAATTTATTGAATCATGATAATCGATTATGGAATTTTAGATCGATAATCGTAATCGGCAGGTAAGTAATCGACGATTAATCGGAATTTCGATAAATTTTGCCAGCCCTATTTGAGATAAATGCTGCCAGTGGGCGTATATTACCTTGCCTGGCAAGCTATCTTGCCATCTTTTATTCCTTAAGGAGTGAGAGAAGGGCAGGATTGCTACTAAAATTAGGTTCTATCTCAAAACTTTTTATATATTTAAATGAAAGACCTGAAGTAGAATTATTTTCAATGAAACATACTAAGTATGCAATCAAAATCTTTTCTATATGATATATTGCAAAAATACACACATCCGATTTTGTAGTTCTGAATATTTTGAAGAATATGTCTTAAAAATAACATTATGGTATATGCAGCATGATTTCCAGTATATTATTGTTGAATGTACATTATGATCTTTATCCTACTTCTGTAGAATCATTGTTTCTTAGGATATATTTATATATGTATATATTATATACATGTTTATTCATTAGACTTAGTAGGTATTTGCATGATATAATAAAAAATATTTTATTCTATTCTACTATTCAATGTTAACACAATTATTACATAACATCGAGCAAAGATATTAATGTGCACATCTGATCTGATTTTTTTGGTAGAATGATTATAATTGAACAAAGTTTGTGTTTTGATGTTTACAAATATCTTTGCTGATCTATTCATACATTGTATCTGATCATTCAAAACTATTTTATTTATAAAATATGACTTTAAAAGGGTTAAAATATCTGCTTAACCCGTTTATAGAGCGAGGCTACAAACAGCAGCAAGGTTGATGATATCAAATGTTCATTCCATAAAGTGATGTAGGGAGCTAGAATTCCAATGGTCAATACATGTATAATTTGTTGCACTATTTGTCAAAGTAGACTTATTTACTCCAAGATTCCAATAAACATATGTTATCTGCTCTGGTGTTTGTTGATAATACAATAGTGTCTAAAGACAGTGAAGACTATCTTTGTTATATAGCTAATTATGTATTAACATTGATAGGGTACCTTAAAGTTTGTCACATCTGATTGAATTAAATTACATTGTGGATACAAATGAGATTTTATAGTTATTTCCCTTTACACTTTATTTTGAAATACAATTTCAATGTTATGTTTTATAAATGTTGTTATAGAATAAATATATTTTATCTTGTAGGGAAGGTTTCCCCATTCAACCAAGTCAAACAGGATTTTGTAAGGTTTATCATTTAACACCATTATTGGCTAATAATAGAGATAAGAGAGGCCTAGCTCTGGATGGTAAACTTAAACATGAGGATACAAATCTTGCTTCTTCAACAATGTAAGTATGTTTTCCTGAAAGTTCTATAGCACAGAGTTAGAGAGTTGGTTCTTATACATAATGACGTTCATTTGCTTGGATGTGTTGAAAATGTCTGATGTGAAATCTAATCTTGATCGGCGTGTTCGAAATTTGATGACCATGAACAAGTCATCTACACTCAATTTTCCAATCCACCCAGCTGTAAATGGTTACGGATAATTCGGGAAAGATCAACGCCAAGAAGTTTGGCCAAGGACCAGCTTGTAGAAAGGATCCCTGTCACAGGCACATGTATGTATTCATCATTCATCAGCCACTTTATCAATTTTGAAAATTTGTATTGGGTTAGTTTTCATGATGTTTAAAGAGTATTTGGTAAATATTTATTTAATAGTCTAACTATAATATTTTTCAGTATGACAGACAGTAGTCAAAAAGAGAGTCTAGGTATTGTTGTCTCGTATAGAGTTAAAATCAAGCTTATACTTGGATTTGGCTCTGGGTATGTTTTTTTTTTCCTATTTTTAATTATATTTTTATTTAAACCACTTTTATTTTGTACATGAGCCTACATGTACTTCAAGGTTTCTAAGATAAAGTTCAATGAGATGAATTCTTAAAGAGTGACGAGATAAATAGCTTACTGCACTTGTGGACACATTTTGTTTAGGAAGCATATATTGAATGTTATCAATTTGTTGTTTATTAATAGTGATCTGTCTGTAGAGTTACCATTTACTCTAACTCATCCTAAACCACCAGAGTCTCCAGCGCCATCAAGAGCACCTAGTATAGCACCAGCAGAAGATGGTGATGCGCCAGTTGATACAAATTTGATACAACTGGATACCAAGTAAGTATTTCATATTCTTAGGTTGCCATATTATCACTAAACTTCTATTAATATTTTGAGATTTTTTGATTACTCTTTTGTGAGATTCAATAGTTATCAGTTTATAGAATGTTAATATACTATAATTAAAATGTCCTCTGCAACGCCTATATCTGATTTATTATTTAAATCTCAACAAGAAAACAAATAAATAATAATGCTGTTAAATTTTTTTTGTAGTGGTGAAGCATTCTATGGAGATAAAGATGATGATTTTATATTTGAAGATTTTGCTCGTCTTCGATTGAAAGGTCATGATGGAGATGATACTGAAGCATAAGAATATCCCAATATTGACCTTTGACCTATAAATTTACATATACTTATTAATATTTATATCTCCTTTGTGTACACAAACGCTCAATGGATAAAGTGCAAGACTGGTAGTCTTGATTGTATGTAATTTATATTGATAACGTTGTTCATTGTTTTGTTGTAATTAAGATATGGTGTACAGTTATAAGCTAATTTCTTAGTCAACTTGCAAGAGTGTTCGATCTTTCACTTTCAGATTTCAATGTCAGTTAATGAAATATTTATTTATCATTTTTCCTTTTTAGTGGTTAAAATCTTTCATTGTCAGATTTCAATGTCAGTATATTTGATCTTATACTTTCATATTTCCAGTGCTGCATAAAACGATAGCAGGGCATTATAAGACAACAGATCTGATTTCTTTATGATAACATTTATTTGTGTAATAGGATACTTTCAGGGAATGGTCTTTTTTAGAATTTGAAACTCTTGTTTGTTGCAATATATTGTTTAACTGCATAACATGTTGGTTATTTTAACCAGCTTGACATAAATTGAATTATGTTCATGGTATTAATGAATTTTTTCTTATCAAAACATCAATTAACATAACAATTCTTTACTGTTTTATAAGATATATAGAAATAGGCATAGGTAAAGAAGCGCAAGATATATTTCCATATATCTTGTCGCTCTTTAACAATTCTTAAATTCTGAACGCGTATTTAAGTATAAGCCTGGTTTTGTTTTTTGAAATCAGCTAGTTGCTTGGAGCGAAAAAAAAAAAACAGTATAAAATAAAACCAGACTTGGCATTTGTTCTTAATTCAAAAAGACATAAATAATAAGAAGCTTTTCTTAGATAAATTCAGACCAAAACTGTCTAGATGTATCAATATTTAATAATAGTCATTGTGTTTTATAAATGTGAATTTTTATATGAAATTGTTTGAAAATTTTAATTGTATATTGTATTGTTGAAGTATTAATTTTAACTTTCTAGTAAATGCTGTTTTATATACCATGTCTATTATACAATGGTATTCTACACTTGTCAAGGGAGTTAACTCTTATTTATTATATAATAGGAATTCATGTCAAAATCTATGAAAAATTCCTTATATGTAGGATATTGTATAGAAACCAATTTATACGATTATGTCAGAAGAGAGCGAGAAGAAAGGTATGCTGCCAAATTCTAGCTATGTAGAGCGATTTGTTAAATTTCCAGTATCTTTATAGTACAAAAGGAAATGGCAATAGAGCATGTTTACAAGAAATAAAGCTACGCATTTAAAAAAAAAAAAAAAAAATCAAGTGATCATCATTTAGTTACATTTTAAATTTGTGTATGTAATCAAAGCATATTGTGGTGAGACTGGCAGGGCTGGCCCTATTGTTTCTAGATCATTGTTTATAATCTAGTCACCTTGGTAACTATTTTTTATATCTTTACCATCTTTATGTAACTTAAAAGTTTATCTCAAGACTCAAGACATGAATGAACAATGCATTAACTGTACAAATATCAAAATGGTCTGGTCTGTATGGGATAAATTGATGAAATTAGCGTCTTTCTGATACATAACACCTTTATATCTTTTGCATCATGGAATACTTGCCATTTAACTTCCTCCAGATTGTCTTGAGTTTTGTCAGTGAAAGTTGTACCTTGCCTACAGGTTTACAGATAAATCATTTGTAGAACATTTTAGAACAAATTAGGTTGGTCCAAATATGAAAAAAAAGCTGATTTTGATTAACTGGATGATACTTATTTATGATGTGAAAGAATCAAAACATACACACAAGCAGTCCTTTTTTATTTGAGAAATAGTGATACAAGTATATAGACTAAGCTTATATTTGCTACATAAACTACCTAAAGTAAAGTAGACTGCTCAAGTTTATGTTTTCGCCTGATTCTGGGCTTTAATTAGCTTATTCATTGAAAACCCATGCTTTTGTTTTTAAATCTTTTATTAGAAATCAGAGTAACAAAATTTAAATATTATTGAAGTCTCACAAAAGTAATTGATATGAATCATGTATATCTGGCTCTATTTAGTTTATACTTTTTTTTTCTGTGTTCAATTTTGCAACACAAATATTATAGAATCTCAACTTATATAGTTCTTTAAGTATGAATTTTTAGACTCAATTTTTGTGTTTTATAGAATGTATAATAATTGTTATAATGTAAACCACAGAAAACTGTTTTTATTTACAGTGTAGTTACATGTCAATTTGAAGAAGTTTTTGTCAATATAATCATCTCTAAATTTGAATTTAGATTTAATGTTATCACAGATTACCATAACTTAAAGATACTGACAATTTTTTTTTTATGAAAACAGATTGGTGCAAAATCTTGTAATAACTTCTTTACTGATGTACAAATATAGACATAGGCTTATCACTTTCTTGAAAGTTCACCCCATTATACTATATACTAGGGTGTTATCCTTGGTTAGTATTATATAAACTTATTGTAGTAATTATTTTGACAAAAATTTCTATATTTATTTTTACCTATTGTAATGTATAGATTATATACCTCTTTATAACCTTCCTAGCTTATTATTCTGACAAAAAACTTGTAATGGCATAAAATACTTGTATGTGTTCAAAATTAGGTGTTTATTTTGAATATGAGGGATGTAGAATTTACTATGGTTCTGCTGTGGTGAGAAATAAGGGTAAAATTGTAAAGCATATACTGGCCCTTGTTCTTGAAAATACTTAAATGTTTTAGCTCATAAACACTCTTTAGAGGGCAATATTATCAATGGTTTTGACCAAACTTATTAAAATGATATCATCACTCAAGAATGAGCCCTATACTATTTTGGTATTCTCGAGAAAACCTTTGATTGAAGTTAAAAATATATAGTTCTAGATTCTCATATACATATGGATGTAAACATACTTTATTACCAAACGCTTTAGGCATATAGCCATTTATGCATGAAATTAAAATACATTATTTCGGTTTCATGACATCCGAATACTTAGCTGACAACATCACTTTAGATGGTTGAGTACACTAAGCGTCATGCTCTTTACCCAAGGCAATAAAATGGAAAAAATCTAAATTAGATTCAACAAACAAATCGTCGGTGACACTAGAAAGGTCTTGTGTCGATTTCACAAAAATTTACAGGAAGGACAAAAAAAGTTTTAAACTACTGAAAGGATTCGAACCAATTTTAAAATATGCATTCTAAATAATATCGTTTCAGGCACAGTTTAGTAATTAAATGTTTTATTTTTATCTATAAACGACATACGTCATTTCCCTACACAAATCTGATGAAACAGAATTACATTTTCCCTTTCTACCTAAGACATTTTCGTCCTAGTGATCTTTGTGGCTTCATGAGGGACCGTAGTCCGACTTGATTGTTCGTCGGGACAAGCAATACATGGGGCAATAGAGTTTAGTCTTAGTCGAAGTAGTTATGGGCTTCAGAAGTTACAAGCAGATGAATGTAGGATATCTTGGTCACAGACAGGGACACTTGTTCCCGGAGATTTAGTCAAAGTATTTTGGTCATAGAATAAGGGTGTATTGTCTCTTGACCACTGGTAGTACCTTTAAAGTTTTACTGAATCACTAGTAGTACTAGGCTAATGTTACTTGGTCACTGGTAGTACCAGGCAATTTTAACTGGATTACCTAATGTCATTGGCCAAATTATAACAATTATAGGCTATTGTTATTGGATCCAGTAGTACTACTTGTAGCCAAGTAACAAGAGCCTAGTACTACCAATGGACCAGTAACAATAGTCAAGTACTACAAGTGGCCCAGTGACAATAGTTTAGTTCTACAAGTGGCCCGGTAACAATTGTCGAGTATTACGAGTGGTCCACTACGACTGATTCAGTAACAAAAGCCTAGTACAACAAGTGGCCCGCAACAAAAGCATGGTTCTTCGAGTGATTCAGTAATAGCTACTACCAGTGGCCTAATAACAATAATCGAGTACTACAACTGGCACAGTAACAATAGCCTAGTACTAACATTGCCCCGATAACATTATTTAGTACCACCAATTTCGCAGTGTCGACAGCCACGCACAGTGCTGTTCTTAGCTCTAATTATTATTATTGGTCAAGCCTCAATATTCACCATAATGCAAGTATAGCATTTTTTTGGGGGGGGGGGGGTAGGCCATGTATAATAAACAGTAATCGAGTAAGCAAGATAGTTCATGTTCACTATGACTCTTAAATATCTATCTTGTTCATGGTAAACTAAAAACAATACATAATAGGTGTTATACCTCTCCACAGGTCAAAACAGAAGAAAAATACCCAGAACCTTTATCCCAATTTCTCCATAACTCCCTTTCAAGAAATCCTTTTAAAGTTAAGCTTCATGATTATTGAAATATTTAATGCGATTTTGGAGAATTCATATTGAAATGGATTAACTATTCAACTTCTATAATATATGACATAGAAGGGTTTCAGCCATCGTTACCACACTTGACATACATGTTTATCTTTCATTAGTAGGCTATCTTCTTTAAAGAGGGTTATCAAAACATGACAGTCATTTCTTTAACCTTGCATCTTTGCATTTCTTATTTTATGCTGTGGGAAATGTCAAGGAATCTAAATCAGTATTTCAGTTTCATTACTCGTGATAATTAAGGTGAAAGTGATATCGTATGTTACTAATAATACATAATATTTGCTGATGATAGATATCGATGCCTGCAATAATTTGCCGCATTCCTTTTCTATCAAATTTAATCAAACCTATTCATGTGCTTCAAAAAGAGCAGTGTGTATAAATACATAGATTTTGATTTTCTCTAACCTACAACAACTTATGGATTTATAAAATTCAAACCAGTTCACATTTTATTTACAACAGGCAGTGAAGTGAAACAATAGTGCAGTTTGGAGAAAACCCCAAATCCGGTTTAAAATTTTCCATTGTCAATGACAATTTTTACACCAACCTCTAAATAGTTAATGACATCAGAGAAAGTTTCAATTTGTTATCAGAAACCGAGAGATTAAAACTATCAGTTTATACGTTCAAAGATAACATTATCTAGGCACATATATAATAATAATATTTAGGTCTGAGGAACATCCACAAACTAACAAACTAAAAGTAAGACTTTATTTTTTTGGCTTGTAAACGTATTTTAGTTTGTTGTTTCGTATGAGATTGTGAAATCCTGTTCACAGGCCGAAGGACTAAACTGATATTTTGATTGGTTCTTCGTAACAAGAGCTAAGTATCAATGCCGCCTGCATGATTAGATCCTTCAGTATTTGTATATAATCTCAAGGGGTTATGGTTACCTTATCATGCATACATTGATCTAGAGTATGCCTTAATAGTTTAATTAGTCGACATGATTTGATCCTTCAGCATTCCTGTTTAGGCCCAGAATCACATTAAAGCGATACATTATGTTTTAGATTGGATTTTAAACTTAAGTTCTCAATAATGGTCAATATGTGTATACTGTATCAGTGAACTTACCTGGTGTTATAAAGTAACAGAATCCCTTAAAATCTGAAAAACTCACGAAATAAGTAATTATTAAAAAACGCTTTATCAATATTATTTAAACGTTTTTCAATAATCAATTGCATTTTTATGAGTAATTACTATTTGGTATTTTTGGATATATCGAATTATATTAGGATCCATTATGTTAGTAGTCATGGCAGCATGATTATCAACTGATGAATGTATGCTCTTATTGGCTTCATTCTAAGACGCAATATACCTTTAAGTATGTCATAATTACTCAATCGAAACTTTTCTTTACATTTTATAGATGACTAAACTTAATATCAAACCGAACGCAAAACCAACAGCTCAAGTAGTGAAAGGAACAACAAAGGGTATAAAAACAAAACAGTCCGGTGATAGTTGTTGTTCTCCTTTTCTACAATTTGCTCTCACAGTATTTGTAATATTTGGATGCACTGCTACGTACTTGTACCGGTCTAAAGTTCTTCCAGTATATTCAACCAAAGGAAGGGGAGTAGACAAATTTTCAATTGATGGTATTTCAAGTGTGTTGTGTCAACAGTATGAAGTCAATGTTGGTCGACAGGCTGATATATTTCTTGTAGATGGTGAAGCTAAAATCAGCTCTGACAAACGAGAAATAGTTACCTTGTCTGAAAATGATTACATTTCACAAGGGGAATATGCCTATTATGATGAGTATCTACTGAAAGAATCACAGATTAATGTCAAAGGTTGTCAACTCCTTAACGGTGCCAGTGATGCTGAAATTGTGATTATTAAAGGCAATAATAATTGGATGGCATATAAAAAGGGAAAATGTACAGATTGTGTCGAGAAGAGAGTCATCATAGAAGCAAGTGAAAGTTGTATAATGGACGAAAGTTTTGATATAGAATATTATGTCCATTCTTCTGATCATTACTATATCGTATTGACCCAATTTGGTAGTCAATATAAACACCATGGACATACTGTTATTTACAGTCAACTTATGTTGATAAAAACCATATATGATTTTACCAGGGTCGTACAAGGTTGTATGGGAAGGAGTTCTTGTACATTTAATCTAACTTACGCCTCCGATCAAAATATTATTGCTATGGTTCACAGTAAACCATATTTTCATAATTCATTGATATTTGTATCACAAAAATGTACATTAAGAAATTTGTTTTGGGTCGGTATATTTGGTATTTTACCCATTGCCCTCATTCTTCTCTGTGGGTCATGCTGTTGTTTTTGTGCTGTCGTTGAAAAAAGTGCGGCTAGACAAAATAAAAAAAAGCAAATCAAACAAGCCATTGTGAATGATGAAGAGCATCAGGTAAAAAAGATGAACCCTCCAAGCTACAACGAGTCAGTTACAGACCCTTTACCTTCTTATGATTCCTTAGCATAGATATTGGTGAAACATCAGAATATGTGGAGTGTCTATAATATAGTCAGGTTCTCGTTCTCCATCCTTCCGTAAGGGTTCTCAATTCTAGCCAACTTATTCCATTATTATTGTTATTTTCTTCTGGTTATGAAATTCAATCCGACGTCATTCCCATTTTCTATAAAATGCATCAAATAAGAAAGACCTTCTATGTGCTATTACGCACTAAAATGGTTCTGGTTCTATTTTAATATTGCTGTTTTGTATTTCAAGGCCCCCATATATGTATATATGAATAAATTTTATCAGTTAACATTTCCTATAACACGATCCAGGCTCTTCATTTGATTTTATTACAAATTGTATTTTACTACGTTAATGATATACCTTGTAAGAAAGCCTGCCCGGCAAAATAAACACTTGTCCATTATTGTTTGTTTTTAGCAGTTGATACAACAAGTAGCAGCATAAATCATTCTAGCTGTTAATTTCAATATTAGTAATTGAATAAGCAGTTGCCAACAGTGGTACGTGCCAAGCTTTGTAACATAATAAGGGGTGCTACTATTCCAAGATCTTTTGGAAATATATAGCTACACACTAAATATTAAAAAGAATTCTGAATGTTTCCCCTAACGCCAAATTGAGCATCACAAATGATTTCGTGTGTTTCGTCAAATTAACTAATCTACTAGTGCTAGTATATTTGGGACGACGAGGCAACTTTATCACCGAAAAAGACACGACCTCCAGATTTTCTTGTAAGAACTTCAAAGTCATCACTAGAAAATTCTCGCTCCTTTCTCCTTTAAACCTTATTCTTCCTACCTTTTGGCATAGTTTAAGTATCCAAAGGGATTGCACATACCTTTGCAACAAATCCTTGTGTAAAATCCAAATTCAATAATTTGGTATCTGGAGATGTATAACTTTTTTATCCGATGATCCAGAAAAATTACTTAACAGACTTAATATTTATTGAAGAAATGAAACATTGACTTTTAAAAAAAATTATTAGAAAACGGATTAATGGATATTGATGATTATATTCATAAATGTTTTAAAAAATAGATGAGGAATTTTTCATAATAACTCGAAAAGTCCTCGAAAATAAGACTAACCTTAGATTATGAATGTGAACTTGATTCAAGTAAAACCTATAAGTTTACAATTCAACAAGAAATGTTAGTGAACAGAATAACCTATTGAAAATTTCTAAACATCACTCAACATTACTATTCACCACTCTATACTTCTAAACATCACTCTACACTACTACCCATCACTTTACACTACTATACATCTACACTACACTACTATACATAGTTCTGCACTACTATCCATCACTCTACACTCCTATACATCACTCTACACTACTATACATCCTTCTAAAATACTATACATCACTCTACACTACTATACATCTACACTACACTATTATACATTGCTCTAAACTACTACACATCACTCTTCACTACTATACATTGCTCTACACTACTATACATTGCTCTACACTACTTTTCATTGCTCTACATTACTATACATAGCTCCACACTACTATACAATGCTCTACACTACTATATATTGCTAAACGCTAATATGCACCTTTCTACACTGCTAGCCATCACTCTACAATAATATACATCACTCTATACTACTATACACTACTATATATTGCTCAACACTTGTATACACCATTCTACACTAATACACATAGCTCTACACTACTACCAATGACTCTACAATACTATATATCTACACTAGTATACACTACGATATACTTCTCAACGCCACTATACACCGTTCTACACTACTATACATCACTCTACACTTTACACTATTATACATCACTCTACAGGGAAATGTTGCCAGAAGGATCTTAATTTTAGGATAGTCATGGTTGCTGTAACTTTAATTCCACTGTAAGGCAACATGGATTACACCACTCGTCACCACTTTACATATATGTATCATTCAACATTCCATTACACTTATATATATATAACTCCATACCACGTTGAAAGCACCAGTTCTGGTCCGATCACTGAAGTTAAGCAACGTCGGGCTCGGTTAGTACTTGGTTGGGTGACCGCCTGAAAACACCGAGTGCTGTAGACTCGTTTTTGCTCCGTGCACGGCTTATTATATAAATCTTTTTCGCCAAAGACCCGCCAGAAAAAGTCATAGGCACTGTCTACGGCCATACCACGTTGAAAGCACCAGTTCTCGTCCGATCACTGAAGTTAAGCAACGTCGGGCTCGGTTAGTACTTGGATGGGTGACCGCCTGGGAACACCGAGTGCTGTAGACTCTCTTTTGCTCCGTGCACGGCTTATTATATACATCTTTTTCGAGAAAGACCAGCCAGAGAAAGCCATAGGCAATGTCTACGGCCATACCACGTTGAAAGCACCAGTTCTCGTCCGATCACTGCCGTTTAGCAACGTCGGGCTCGGTTAGTACTTGGATGGGTGACCGCCTGGGAACACCGAGTGCTGCAGACTTTCTTTTGCTCCGTGCACGGCTTGTTATATAAATCTTTTTCGTCAAAGACCCGCCAGAAAAAGTCATAGGCAACGTCGGGCTCGGTTAGTACTTGGATGGGTGACCGCCTGGGAACACCGAGTGCTGTAGACTCTCTTTTGCTCCGTGCACGGCTTGTTATATAAATCTTTTTCGCCAAAGACCCGCCAGAAAAAGTCATAGGCAATGTCTACGGCCATACCACGTTGAAAGCATCAGTTCTCGTCCGATCACTGAAGTTAAGCAACGTCGGGCTCGGTAAGTACTTTGATGGGTGACCGCCTGGGAACACCGAGTGGTGTACACTCTCTTTTGCTCCGTGCACGGCTTGTTATATAAATCTTTTTCGCCAAAGACCCGCCAGAAAGAGTCATAGGCAATGTCTACGGCCATACCACGTTGAAAGCACCAGTTCTCGTCCGATCACTGAAGTTAAGCAACGTCGGGCTCGGTTAGTACTTGGATGGGTGACCGCCTGGGAACACCGAGTGCTGTAGACTCTCTTTTGCTCCGTGCACGGTTTGTTATATAAATCTTTTTCGCCAAAGACCCGCCAGAAAAAGTCATAGGCAATGTCTACGGCCATACCACGTTGAAAGCATCAGTTCTCGTCCGATCACTGAAGTTAAGCAACGTCGGGCTCGGTAAGTACTTTGATGGGTGACCGCCTGAGAACACCGAGTGGTGTACACTCTCTTTTGCTCCGTGCACGGCTTGTTATATAAATCTTTTTCGCCAAAGACCCGCCAGAAAAAGTCATAGGCAATGTCTACGGCCATACCACGTTGAAAGCACCAGTTCTCGTCCGATCACTGAAGTTAAGCAACGTCGGGCTCGGTTAGTACTTGGATGGGTGACCGCCTGGGAACACCGAGTGCTGTAGTCTCTCTTTTGCTCCGTGCACGGTTTGTTATATAAATCTTTTTCGCCAAAGACCCGCCAGAAAAAGTCATAGGCAATGTCTACGGCCATACCACGTTGAAAGCACCAGTTCTCGTCCGATCACTGAAGTTAAGCAACGTCGGGCTCGGTTGTACTTGGATGGGTGACCGCCTGGGAACACCGAGTGCTGTAGACTCTCTTTTGCTCCGTGCACGGCTTGTTATATAAATCTTTTTCGCCAAAGACCCGCCAGAAAAAGTCATAGGCAATGTCTACGGCCATACCACGTTAGATGGGTGACCGCCTGGGAACACCGAGTACTGTAGACTCTCTTTTGCACCGTGCACGGCTTGTTATATAAATCTTTTTCGCCAAAGACCCGCCAGAGAAAGTCATAGGCAATGTCTACGGCCATACAACGTTGAAAGCACCAGTTCTCGTCCGATCGTCCGTGCACGAGACATTGCCTATGACTTTTTCTGGCGGGTCTTTGGCTCGGTTAGTACTTGGATGGGTGACCGCCTGGGAACACCGAGTGCTGTAGACTCTCTTTTGCCCCTGTGCACGGCTTGTCTACGGCCATACCACGTTGAAAGCACCAGTTCTCGTCCGATCACTAATGTTAAGCAAAGTCGGGCTCGGTTAGTACTTGGAGGGGTGACCGCCTGGGAACACCGAGTGCTGTAGACTCTCTTTTGCTCCGTGCACGGCTTGTTATATAAATCTTTTTCGCCAAAGACCCGCCAGAAAAAGTCATAGGCAATGTCTACGGCCATACCACGTTGAAAGCACCAGTTCTCGTCCGATCGTCCGTGCACGGCTTGTTATATAAATCTTTTTCGCCAAAGACCCGCCAGAAAAAGTCATAGGCAATGTCTACGGCCATACCACGTTGAAAGCACCAGTTCTCGTCCGATCACTGAAGTTAAGCAACGTCGGGCTCGGTTAGTACTTGGATGAATGACCGCCTGGGAACACCGAGTGCTGTAGAGTCTCTTTTGCTCCGTGCACGGCTTGTTATATAAATCCTTTTCGCCAAAGACCCGCCAGAAAAAGTCATAGGCAATGTCTACGGCCATACCACGTTGAAAGCACCAGTTCTCGTCCGATCACTGAAGTTAAGCAACGTCGGGCTCGGTTAGTACTTGGATGGGTGACCGCCTGGGAACACCGAGTGCTGTAGACTCTCTTTTTCTCCGTGCACGGCTTGTTATATAAATCTTTTTCGCCAAAGACCCGCCAGAAAAAGTCATAGGCAATGTCTACGGCCATACCACGTTGAAAGCACCAGTTCTCGTCCGATCACTGAAGTCAAGCAACGTCGGGCTCGGTTAGTACTTGGATGGGTGACCGCTTGGGAACACCGAGTGCTGTAGACTCTCTTTTGCTCCGTGCACGGCTTGTTATATAAATCTTTTTAGCCAAAGACCCGCCAGAAAAAGTCATAGGCAATGTCTACGGCCATACCACGTTGAAAGCACCAGTTCTCGTCCGATCGTCCGTGCACGGCTTGTTATATAAATCTTTTTCGCCAAAGACCCGCCAGAAAAAGTCATAGGCAATGTCTCGGTTAGTACTTGGATGGGTGACAGCCTGGAAACACCGAGTGCTGTAGACTCTCTTTTGCTCCGTGCACGGCTTGTTATTTAAGTCTTTTTCGCCAAAGACCCGCCAGAAAAAGTCATAGGCAATGTCTACGGCCATACCACGTTGAAAGCACCAGTTCTCGTCCGATCACTAATGTTAAGCAAAGTCGGGCTCGGTTAGTACTTGGATGGGTGACCGCCTGGGAACACCGAGTGCTGTAGACTCTCTTTTGCTCCATGCACGGCTTGTTATATAAATCTTTTTCGCCAAAGACCCGCCAGAAAAAGTCATAGGCAATGTCTACGGCCATACCACGTTGAAAGCACCAGTTCTCGTCCGATCACTGAAGTTAAGCAACGTCGGGCTCGGTTAGTACTTGGATGGGTGACCGCCTGGGAACACCGAGTGCTGTAGACTCTCTTTTGCTCCGTGCACGGCTTGTTATATAAATCTTTTTCGCCAAAGACCCGCCAGAAAAAGTCATAGGCAATGTCTACGGCCATACCACGTTGAAAGCACCAGTTCTCGTCCGATCACTGAAGTTAAGCAACGTCGGGCTCGGTTAGTACTTGGATGGGTGACCGCCTGGGAACACCGAGTGCTGTAGACTCTCTTTTGCTCCGTGCACGGCTTGTTATGTAAATCTTTTTCGCCAAAGACCCGCCAGAAAAAGTAAATAGGCAATGTCTACGGCCATACCACGTTGAAAGCACCAGTTCTCGTCCGATCACTGAAGTTAAGCAACGTCGGGCTCGGTTAGTACTTGGATAGGTGACCGCCTGGGAACACCGAGTGCTGTAGACTCTCTTTTGCTCCGTGCACGGCTTGTTATATAAATCTTTTTCGCCAAAGACCCGCCAGAAAAATTCATAGGCAATGTCTACGGCCATACCACGTTGAAAGCACCAGTTCTCGTCCGATCACTGAAGTTAAGCAACGTCGGGCTCGGTTAGTACTTGGATGGGTGACCGCCTGGGAACACCGAGTGCTGTAGACTCTCTTTTGCTCCGTGCACGGCTTGTTATGTAAATCTTTTTCGCCAAA
>JAUJPP010000012.1:8745535-8785212 GCA_030562195.1 Nipponacmea schrenckii
AGTCATAGGCAAGTCTACGGCCATACCACGTTGAAAGCACCAGTTCTCGTCCGATCACTGAAGTTAAGCAACGTCGGGCTCGGTTAGTACTTGGATGGGTGACCGCCTGGGAACACCGAGTGCTGTAGACTCTCTTTTGCTCCGTGCACGGCTTGTTATATAAATCTTTTTCGCCAAAGACCCGCCAGAAAAAGTCATAGGCAATGTCTACGGCCATACCACGTTGAAAGCACCAGTTCTCGTCCGATCACTGAAGTTAAGCAACGTCGGGCTCGGTTAGTACTTGGATGGGTGACCGCCTGGGAACACCGAGTGCTGTAGACTCTCTTTTGCTCCGTGCACGGCTTGTTATATAAATCTTTTTCGCCAAAGACCCGCCAGAAAAAGTCATAGGCAATGTCTACGGCCATACCACGTTGAAAGCACCAGTTCTCGTCCGATCACTGAAGTTAAGCAACGTGGGGCTCGGTTAGTACTTGGATGGGTGACCGCCTGGGAACACCGAGTGCTGTAGACTCTCTTTTGCTCCGTGCACGGCTTGTTATATCAATCTTTTTCGCCAAAGACCCGCCAGAAAAAGTCATAGGCAATGTCTACGGCCATACCACGTTGAAAGCACCAGTTCTCGTCCGATCACTGAAGTTAAGCAACGTCGGGCTCGGTTAGTACTTGGATGGGTGACCGCCTGGGAACACCGAGTGCTGTAGACTCTCTTTTGCTCCGTGCACGGCTTGTTATATAAATCTTTTTCGCCAAAGACCGGCCAGAAAAAGTCATAGGCAATGTCTACGGCCAAACCACGTTGAAAGCACCAGTTCTCGTCCGATCACTGAAGTTAAGCAACGTCGGGCTCGGTTAGTACTTGGATGGGTGACCGCCTGGGAACACCGAGTGCTGTAGACTCTCTTTTGCTCCGTGCACGGCTTGTTATATAAATCTTTTTCGCCAAAGACCCGCCAGAAAAAGTCATAGGCAATGTCTACGGCCATACCACGTTGAAAGCACCAGTTCTCGTCCGATCACTGAAGTTAAGCAACGTCGGGCTCGGTTAGTACTTGGATGGGTGACCGCCTGGGAACACCGAGTGCTGTAGACTCTCTTTTGCTCCGTGCACGGCTTGTTATATAAATCTTTTTCGCCAAAGACCCGCCAGAAAAAGTCATAGGCAATGTCTACGGCCATACCACGTTGAAAGCACCAGTTCTCGTCCGATCACTGAAGTTAAGCAACGTCGGGCTCGGTTAGTACTTGGATGGGTGACCGCCTGGGAACACCGAGTGCTGTAGACTCTCTTTTGCTCCGTGCACGGCTTGTTATATAAATCTTTTTCGCCAAAGACCCGCCAGAAAAAGTCATAGGCAATGTCTACGGCCATACCACGTTGAAAGAACCAGTTCTCGTCCGATCACTGAAGTAAAGCAACGTGGGGCTCGGTTAGTACTTGGATGGGTGACCGCCTTGGAACACCGAGTGCTGTAGACTCTCTTTTGCTCCGTGCACGGCTTGTTATATAAATCTTTTTCGCCAAAGACCCGCCAGAAAAAGTCATAGGCAATGTCTACGGCCATACCACGTTGAAAGCACCAGTTCTCGTCCGATCACTGAAGTTAAGCAACGTCGGGCTCGGTTAGTACTTGGATGGGTGACCGCCTGGGAACACCGAGTGCTGTAGACTCTCTTTTGCTCCGTGCACGGCTTGTTATATAAATCTTTTTCGCCAAAGACCCGCCAGAAAAAGTCATAGGCAATGTCTACGGCCATACCACGTTGAAAGCACCAGTTCTCGTCCGATCACTGAAGTGAAGCAACGTCGGGCTCGGTTTTTTTTTTTTTTTTTTTTTTTATTCTTTTAAAACAATTATAACATTTTACAAAACCAGGTTAAATACAGCATTCACAATTTTAAAGTATAAAATAAGCTAACTAAATATAAAATAGTAAAAATATCAAAATATCACAGATTATTTGTTGAAGTTTAAAACTACTTGATTACAGTCAATAGAGATATAAGGGCTTTGAGCAAAAAGAAGTGTAATTTTACTTCTATATTTAAGTAATAATATATTTAAATGACTCTGTAAAATAGTTAGAAACAATTTCAAAACATTCAAAACTTTGTTTTCCTTATAGAAAAATAACCGCCGTTTAATGATAGACATTCGAGCAATAGAAAAAAGTAAAATCATGAATAAATTGTCTAATTCTTTTCTCTTTGGATAACCAAAAATAAGCCAATTATCAAAATCCGTTTGAGTAAAGCCAGTCGTTTGGAAATAAACGGGCAATAAATCAATTATGAAATTTCGCAGATTTTATATACTTGAACATTTAATAAACATATGACTCATAGTTTCAATTTCAGAATCATTACAAATATCACAGAAAGTGTTATCACTAATACCAACTTTAAATAGTTTTTCATTAGTCCAAATCACATTATGAACAATTTTAAAATCAATATCAACATTTTCGGCTGACTTGAAGAAATTTGAAATATTACACCAAATATGCTCAAAGTTGACACTAAAACCAGTTGCTTCCCAAAATTTTAAACATGCGGGAGTTTTAAAAACTTTCTGTATTAAATAATTATAAACTTGTTTAGTTTTAAGGCAAAACAAATCAATTTCTGTTTCATCATCAATGTTGTATTTCCCGTCAACTGTATGTACAATTATCCCTTTTTTCATCTTAACCTTCGTCACCCACACTGCTGGAAGTGCTTTAAGAATAGAGTTATATTGATTCAATACTCTTTTTTGAGAAGAATTGGGAACATGATCAGTTACACACTCATAGATATCTTCAGAAAGCAAAAAACTCCCTTTAACACATATGTCAGAAATTTTCACAATTCCCGCGTCAACAAAATTTTGAAAAAATAATGAATGACCATTACTTATTATATTTGGATTATCAAAAATTGGCTGATTTAAAATATTCGAAAAAGAATGTGTTAATGATCTTCTTCCATTACAAAATATATTCCAAGCCTTAAGTATACTTTGATAAAACGGGGGCAACCCCTTCATATAATAATTAGAATACTTGATAAAAAGTAATTCAAATGAGCACAAAAGTCCTCTATATTGGCTTAAAAAATATGACATTAAAAATTTCCACACTGCATCTGTTGTACACTGTAAATATTTTGATATCCAAATGATTCTAAAAGCAGTTTCTTTCGATTTAATATCGGTAAGATTTAACCCACCATCAGATTGATCACCTATTAATGTATTATGGCTAATTAATGGTGGATTTCCATCCCATATAAAATCTTTAATAGACTTTTTAATCTTATCTAAGGCCCATACAGGCATATCTATAACTCTTAGAGAATACCATAAAATACTTACACAAAACGTATTTACAATCAAAATCTTACCCCTGAGATTGAGCTTTCTTTGGCGCCACATATTTAACACTTTCTGAATTTTAAAAACTTTTCCATTCCAGTTCAAGCGTTCACATTCTTTTGCATCAGTGCCTAGATATATTCCCAAAAATCTGAAAGCTCCTTCAACAACTTTCACTGGGATTTTATCATCAAGCTTTATACTAGCACTGCCAACTAACATAATTTCAGATTTTTCAGAATTTATTTTGGCACCTGATGCCGAACAATAGACAGATATTGTCGATAAAGCTGACTTTATAGAATTTACATTACTTAAGGTAAGAGTGGTGTCATCAGCGTGTTGAAAAATAACAGCCTGTTGATCACAGCCCGGGATATGAAGACCTTTTATATCGGGGTTTGATTTTATTAACAAATTAAGGGGTTCGGCTGTAAGTACATATAATAATGCTGAAATAGGGCAGCCTTGTCTTACAGAACGGGTAATAAAAAAGGGTGATGAAATATGACCATTAATTTTTATGGAACTTCTTATACCATTATATAAAATTTTAATATTATTAACAAATTTTTTCCCAAAACCAAAACGGCTAAGAAGATTAAATAAATAAGGCAGAGAAACTCTATCAAAAGCTTTCTCGGAATCCAAACTTAAAATATAAAGGGGGAAATCCTCAAGTTCCGCAAAACTAATAATGTCTCTTAAATTAGAGACATTTTGAGCTATGTCTCGTCCAGGTATGCAGCAAGTTTGCTCAGGGGAGATAACTGATGACATTACATTTTTCAAACGTAGGGCTAACAATCTGGAGAAAATTTTATAATCTACGTTAAGCAGACTTATTGGTCTCCAATTTTTAAGATCACATTTATCTCCCCTGTTTTTGTAAAACAATGAAATATTGCCTCTTTGCATCGATTTACTCAAAGATCCAGATTCTTGAATAGCGTGAATAACATTAAAATACAAAGGAGCTAAAATGTCCCAGAAATGCAAAAAGAATTCTACAGTTATGCCATCGGGACCAGGAGATTTCCCCCTTTTCATACCTTTTAAGGAATTATGAAGTTCTTTAACTGATAAATCAGCATCACACAAGAACTTTTCATTTTCATCAATATTTTTTTCAATTAAATTAAACAAAACATTTTGGTCATCTGAGCTCACATCTTCACTTGTATAAAGTTTAGTATAAAATTTAACGGATTCTTGCAAAATGTCAACAATATCTGAAACATAGTTACCTTCAGAAGTTTTAAGACTCTTTATAACATGTGCCTCCTGTTTAGACTTATCTAAATTTAAGAAATATTTGGAATTTTTATCACTCTCTACTGTTTGTTCAGCTTTCGACCTCAAAATTGCACCATTGCATTTTAAAATTTCATATTTCTTAAGTTCTTCTCTCAAATCAAAAATAGGATTAGAGCCACACGTGGCACAGAGTGGGACTTTGCTAACGTTGCAAAATTGCAACAAACAGGCCGAAACATCTGATTTTCTGGGAGAAACTGGCCAAAGCAACGAGGTATCTGTGTGCAAAGAATTTTTTGGAAAAACGTTATTTCCTACAGATGTAAAGCGCTGACCGATATAACTGGTAAATTGGAAGTTTACCCGTATGTGCCACGCCCATCTAAGTTACTTTTGCGTAAATCTTATCTCATACAAAATATATATTCATGGTACAAATTTGAAGCTTGTACATCTAATAGATCACGAGATAAACACAAATACGTTTCAAAAAAGCAAAATGTACTTTAATTTTAAAAGTCCAAAAATTAAATTTTCATTTTAAAAACTTTTGTTGTGCATCGCTGGAAAGAGGACAAAAGGCGCCTTCGAAATGTGAAAATAATAATCCTCTAAATTAATTAGGTCACGCTCTAGAGCAGTCCAACGTTGCAAATTTTTCTGCTTTCGAGCAGCTATAAAACCGGAAATAGACGTCAGAAGTCTAATACCAAATTGTCAACTGATAGCTAAAGTCAGTGACCAATGACCTTGTAAAGGTCAAGGTCACCAAAGGTCAAGGTCACCAAAGGTCAAAGTCACTAGAAATAAGCCCCCAAACTAAAAAAACTGATTTTTTGCAAATGTCGCAAAATTGCAACAAACAGGCAAAAACATTTGATTTTTTGGGATAAACTGGCCAAAGTAATGAGATATATGTATGCAAGGTACTTTTTTGAAAAACGTTATTTACTGCAGCCGTAATTCGCTGACTGATATAAATGGTAAATTTGAAGTTCACCCGGATGTGCCACGCCCATCTCGTTTTTTTGGAGGGGAATCTAATCATATTCAATATTCACAGTAAAAATTTGAAGCTTGTACAGCTAATAGATCACGAGATATACACACATACATTTCAAACAAGCGAAAATACGGCAAAATGTACTTTTCTTTGCAAAAATCAAAAACTTCAATTTTCATTTTACAAACTTTTGTTATATATCGTTGGAAAGAGGACAAAAAACAATCTAAGAATCTGAAAAAATTAACACTCTAAATTAATTAGGTCACGCTCTAGAGCAGCCCAAAGTTGTGAATTTTGCTGTTTTCGGGCAGCTATAAAACCGGAAGTAGACGTCGGAGGTCAAAGTTCAAAATATCAACTGATAGCCAAGGTCAATGACATTTGACCTACTAAAGGTCAAGGTCGTCAAAGGTCAAGGTCACGAGAAATAAGCCCCAAAACTTCGAAAAAATTCAACCGGATGTTGCAAAAAAGCAAAAGCAAAATTCAAAAATCGATTTCCAACTTTTTGATCGCAATCGACTAAGCTTTCCAGAAATATAAACATCACACAAATCGCTCTTACCGTAGAGGCCCCATTTTGAGTTTTACAAAAAAGTGACATTTCAAGATGGCGGCCAAAGTTTTACTTCCGGTCCGAATTTTTTCTTCTTCGTTTTTTTGTCTTCTAATTCAATTAAGATTGACATAAATTTTATTGCAATACATCAGTTACAGCACAAGTAGGTCAACCGGAAGTTTAAACCCTTTTTACGCTGAAACCGGAAATGAAGCAAAAATTTTGACTATGCCAATGTTTTTATATTGGTGACACTTGAAGGCACCCAAATTTTCAGATCAATCGGTCTTAAAATGGCAAAGTTGCAAAAATGTGCAAAATACGGCAAAAAAATGTGTGCAACGAAATTTTGAAAATTGAAATTTTTGAACTGCTATCTGATCAGAAGTTACTCGCAGATTACAAAAATGAAAACCCGAAGAAAATCGATCAAAAATTGCGACAGCTAGAGCCAATTTGCTACTTTTTAGGCAAGTTGCAATGCAGCACTTCCGGTTGTGCAAAAATGTTCCAATTTATATTCATTAGAAACGTCGCCACTACAGAAGGTCTGGAGAAGTTGAGAAAAAATTGCAACTATTGCAGCCTTGGCACAGTGAGGTGTGTAAATTTCGAAAAAAAAAAAGAACTAGAACTGTGAACAGCTCCGAGCGTGGCAACTGTGCGTTATCCCATGGATTTCGAACATTTTGAAACTTCTAACCTGCTAGCTTTCAATTCCGGTACTTTTCAGCCTACAATTGTAAGCGTAAACTTTCCGCTATATAGGCAATTTTTTCTACTATAAGTTTCTACTATCAGTTCCTTATTAGATTTTTGTACATGTCTAAGATTTCGGTAGGATATTTACAAAAATTTCCCAAAACCAAAATTTAAGTAGGTAGTAAGATGACAATTTGTCATGAAATTTAAACTCTCTATATTAAAATTTCAACATTATTTTGTAACTTTGGTTGTAATTAACATAGAGAGAAAATTCAAGCTATGTGATAATTTGCTAATTCACAGCTTTATAAAGAGATATTTTTTGAATTTGTATGCAAAAATTTTACAAAAAAATAAATAAATTTTATTAGCAATTGGAATTTTTTCTTTTCAAGGGATGCAAATTATTTTGTATAGCTAATGTACTGTTTTTGCTTACATTCTTGAATTACACGGGATGTAGGGTCGCCTGAAATGAGATAAAAAAAAAAAGGAAGTCCCCACGCCCAAACCGGAAGTGATCAAAAAAAATTTTGATGATATATTTTAAATTGTGTTGCGTATCTATCTATATCCTGTAAATTTCAGATCGATCCGAACATTAGAGCCCGAAAGTGTAACATAACCGTCGAAAATTGCAAAATAGTCAGATTTCGGTGGGCTATATAACCGGAAGTTAATATTTGTCATGCAATATCAGCACATCTATAGACAGCTGAGGTCAATGACATTCTACATCTCAAATGTCAAGGTCATTTAAGGTCAAGGTCACGAGATATAGAGTTTTAAATTTTCGAAAAAATTTGAACGGGCATAAAAAAAATTCAAATTCGAAAATCAAAATTCTGTTCCCAACATTTTTTAGATAAAGTATCAAGGTTTCGATAGACACCAAAATCATAAAAATCGGTTAATAATTGGCGGACTTATTAAATTTTTAAGAAAATTTGCCATTTTTGAAAACTGCGCATGCGCAACATTCAATTTAATTTTTCTTCATCTCAGGGGATTAAAATCATTTAGTATAGCTTAAATATACTGATTTTGTTTAGAATCTTGAATTACATCGGAAGCAGGGTCGCCCGACATGAGACGAAAAAACCGGAAGTCCCCACGCCAAAACCGGAAGTGATCAAAAAAATTTTTATGATGTAGTTTTAATTGCGCTGCCTATCTATCTATATCCGTAAATTTCAGACCGATGCGACTATTAGGGCCCGAGCTAGCTTGAAATCTTATTTGCATATTATGCAATTAGCCACTTTCGGTTTAGCGAAAATTTCATGTTAGATATTCATTTTTGATTCCAGCCCATATAAAAACCATTGGTGAAAACAGAAATAGTCTATCTTTTTCCGTTTAAATAATTCGAAAGAAAATACGAAATTCGAAAATCGGTCTCCAAGAAAAGGTAGATAATGATCCATTGTATCTATGTGCTAAATTTCATCAAAATCGGTCTATCAGTAGTGTCTGAATTTCGGATTTAAGAATTGTAACGAAAATTCAAAATGGCGGCCGATATGGCAGCTTGACCTAATTATTTAGGTCAAATCAATTACTATTGACAAGTTATTTATAAAACAGTTTTCACTTTTCACCTAGCAGTTATAGACCGGAAGTTACGTAATTACGTCATTTGAGGCTAAACCGGAAGTGGAATTTTTATTTTCACATTTTTTCAAAAATTATAAACATATCGCCTATCAACTGGTAAAGTTTCAAAATTTTACCATTTATATTAAAGGAGAAATCACGGTCTAAAATTTTTTTGCCGATGACCCTTGAATATTGAATTGCAAATCGTGGGTAAAATATTTAGCCTAATTGCATAAAACCTATAATTGTTAGTTGACAAATACATTGAATTTTTTCAAATCTGAAAATCCGGTCAAAATCGAACTGAAAATAAACTTGCTAAAGAAAAAAAAACCTGAACTTCCGGTTCTCACTTCCTGTCAGAGATAGAACTTCCGGTTTTGTTTTATTTGATAATAGAAATCATTCTAAGATCAACTGTAGATTTAGAATTTCTGCACCTTTTACCAGTTTGTCTGCAAACTCATCCAAGAATTAAAAAAAAAAAAAAAAAAAAAAAAAAATAAAATAATCCGAACGATTACAATACGTTTTCGACAAAGTCGAAATACGTAAAAATAAAATAATCCGAACGATTACAATACGTTTTCGACAAAGTCGAAATACGTAAAAAAAGGGACATTTCGAAAACAAGTCCCACAATTAAAATCATAATTGGGATTTTTGCTCGCTTTGGCATAATGAAATTTCAAAGCCGTTTGTAAATTCCAAAATTCAGTTTGAGATTTCTTTCGCTCACTTTGTGCATGTAATATACTTATCTGTTTAATCTTAAATTTTAAATTATCCCACCAATATAAAGGTTCGTTAACACATAAATCGCTCTCTAATTCTGACTTTATAACAGCTTCTATCTAATTACAATAATTAACATCTTTTAAATAAGAATTGTTTAAAGTCCAAACCCCAGGGCCTCTGTCAGGATTATTAAAGTTAAAAAGGGCTGTAACAAAACTATGATCACTAAGTGATGTATGTGATATAAAACAATATGATATACAGTTTAATAAATGAGGAGTTACTAGTATGTAATCTATTCTTGATTGATTTAGACAGTTTTTGAATACTTGTTGACGTGAAAATTTCCCCTCTTGTCTGGGTTTTTCCGTCTCCATAAGTCATACAGATTGTTGTTTAAAATGAAATTGGGTAACAAATTGGACACGCGGCCATAAGCCGTCATATTTTTCGATCTATCTAAATATGAACAACAAACATCATTTAAATCTCCACAAACGACATAGTTCATAGAGATATCTAAATGGTTCGATAAAAGGTCAAAAAATTTCGAACGTTCCTGATTGGCATTTGGAGCGTAAATACAAACAATATTAAAAATATAAGAATCAAAAGATATATTACATTCCACAATCCTACCTAAATTGTCACTATAAACTTTACTTGATTTTTTTGCAAAGCGTTTTGAAATAAGGATTGCACAACCCTTAAACCCATCAGAGCAGTTGGAATAAAAAAGTTCTCCATCCCACAAGTGTCTATATGATTCTACGAAAGTATCTGTCCAATGAGTTTCTTGAACACATATTATATCCAAATTCTTGACAAGACAACTTGCTATCAAATCATTGAATTTAGAAATACTTTTTAAACCCCCATTAACATTTAAAGTTGCTAATTTCACCATTATTAAAAAGTCAAAAAGAAATAGTTTGATAAACAACACTAAAAACATTATTTGAATGTCAAAGATTCTGTATTGGCCCTCAATTTCAAACTCTGTTTTAAACTTTCATCACTAATTTTTGATTTACCTTTTTTAAAAGAGCGTTCTTGCGAACATTTAAGAACGGCACTCTTGGATGGACCAGTAACCATGATTCTTCTTCGGTGTTGTTTCTCATTTTTTTTTCGCAGTTTATTACCATCACATATCTTTTCATCAGGACTAACACCAGTCTCCATTTCACTTTCAGAAAAATAATCATCACCTACTCTGTCAAGTTCATAGCTAGGGGTTTCTACAGAGTCAACACATGCCATATCAACATTAGTATCAGAAATAATTTTCTTACTAACTGAAGCAATAATTTCAACATTGTCATTGACAAGTTTATCACAATTAGCATTTTGTGCAATTTCAGAGTTATTTTCATCTTCTATAGCATTATTAGAATCATTAATATATTTTGTACTATTAATAACATAGTCTACTTTGGCAACAGTATTGTCAATAAGTTTATCTTCAATGTCAGATTCATGAGAACTGCTGTTAGGATTAACAACAATTTTGTTAAAATTATCACAATTTTCATCAGAATTATTACCAGCATTGTCACAAATCTTACCAGAATTATCATCAGTCATACAAACATATTTATCACCATTTACATCAGAATCAATAACATCTTCACCTTTTTTTTATAGTACTTGTACCATCAAACACTGTTGATTCAGCAACAAGACATTTACATTGCCAATCATATTTTTTACATCTTTTGCAAAAGATAGCTTCACATGATCTTTTTCCATGGCCTTGTTTGGAACACCTAAAACACTTAAAGTCAGGACAATTTGATAAAACATGATCAGATTTCAGACACAGAAAACAAACCTTTTCCTGGTCATCATGTTTAACAAGATATGATACACCATCAAAACCAGTTGCATATGGAAGGCTTGGAACATTTGGTGTAAATTCAACTTTTACAAACCTGGTACCATCAAATTTCCTTCTACCATTAAAATCAAAAGATCTTCTAGATATTGGCGAAACTGGCTTCACACCCCAACCACTAAGCTTTTCCTCTATAGCTGCATCCGAAATATAAACAGGAATGTTCATAAAAGACACAATTTTTATGCGTGAATTCACAAAATTGCAAGAAAACCCATCAGATCCACTTAACAAACCACTTTCTACAAGAGATTTTGCAACATTATTGTCTATCAAAGTTACATCAAAAAATCCTCTCCCCGGAACACAAGCCAAAACAGCATCAACACCTAGTTTATCTTCAACAAGTTTAACAATTTCCCCTACTTTAAATCTTGTTAAACCATTTACACTCAGTCTAACAGTATTGTCACGGATTAGCAAATTAATATTAGGTACGTTCGCCATATTGTCCGGCTGTTTATTTACATAAACAGCCGAGGCAAAAAGCCTCAAAATGCGTAAAAAACAAACCTTTTTACAGGCAAAAATAATTCACACACAATCTACAATATATATAGTACAATATACATCCAAAAAAACGACTGTTAAGTCAACCAATTCACAGGATTGAAACCGATTTTGTAGAGCAGAAATAAACACCGCCTTACACCATCATCGATCAAACCGGAAGTCAGGTTAGTACTTGGATGGGTGACCGCCTGGGAACACCGAGTGCTGTAGACTCTCTTTTGCTCCGTGCACGGCTTGTTATATAAATCTTTTTCGCCAAAGACCCGCCAGAAAAAGTCATAGGCAATGTCTACGGCCATACCACGTTGAAAGCACCAGTTCTCGTCCGATCACTGAAGTTAGGCAACGTCGGGCTCGGTTAGTACTTGGATGGGTGACCGCCTGGGAACACCGAGTGCTGTAGACTCTCTTTTGCTCCGTGCACGGCTTGTTATATAAATCTTTTTCGCCAAAGACCCGCCAGAAAAAGTCATAGGCAATGTCTACGGCCATACCACGTTGAAAACACCAGTTCTCGTCCGATCACTGAAGTTAAGCAACGTCGGGCTCGGTTAGTACTTGGATGGGTGACCGCCTGGGAACACCGAGTGCTGTAGACTCTCTTTTGCTCCGTGCACGGCTTGTTATATAAATCTTTTTCGCCAAAGACCCGCCAGAAAAAGTCATAGGCAATGTCTACGGCCATACCACGTTGAAAGCACCAGTTCTCGTCCGATCACTGAAGTTAAGCAACGTCGGGCTCGGTTAGTACTTGGATGAGTGACCGCCTGGGAACACCGAGTGCTGTAGACTCTCTTTTGCTCCGTGCACGGCTTGTTATATAAATCTTTTTCCCAAAGACCCGCCAGAAAAAATCATAGGCAATGTCTACGGCCATACCACGTTGAAAGCACCAGTTCTCGTCCGATCACTGAAGTTAAGCAACGTCGGGCTCGGTTAGTACTTGGATGGGTGACCGCCTGGGAACACCGAGTGCTGTAGACTCTCTTTTGCTCCGTGCACGGCTTGTTATATAAATCTTTTTCGCCAAAGACCCGCCAGAAAAAGTCATAGGCAATGTCTACGGCCATACCTATGGAAGACAATCCCTGCCAAAATTAATCATTCTTTATGAATAATTTGGTGTCAAAGATTAGTACAGTAAAATCAACATTTGTACGCTTAATTTGACATTTGTTCGCTAAATCAATAATTTGTCGTTAAAAATTTATCAGTCCAATACAGAATATTACTGAACAAATTAACGATCAAGCCGAACTTCATAATACCGAATGAAGTTTACCGAACAAATGTTGAAAAATATTTCTCGCATTTCATGAGAAAGATATCATTATGACGACAAGTGGCGCTGCTCAATTAGATAGAGGGCTTCGTCCCTACTTGTCTGGCCAATTTTAATGGCCGGCCAGTGGGTGTGTACAAAGCAAAGAATCTTATTATGAATTCCAATTTTATGATAAAAAGCGAATTTTAATCAAACTCTGAGTACTCTTTATTCCTTGGAATGTGAGATTTTGAGATAAATATGGTGTCTATAATGTTTTGAAAAATGGCAAATTTTTGTTCAGTCCACAGTGATGGTGGGGGACAGATATTTTGATGGAATGGGCAAAATCCCAACAACATGGTTTCTTCAGACCTGTGAATATATCGAAAATTCCAATATAATAGTATTTTCATGCCATCTAAGTTACTTTCCAGTTAGAGATGAGGACTCTTCATGGCCAATTTGCCAAATTTTTAACAGTCCACGCTGATGGTGGTGGAGCATTAAGGTCTGAGGCCACTATTTGGTTCGGATTCTGCCAATTCCATCATCAGGGCGTACTTTTCTAACATTGTTCCTTTTTTTCAAAAATTAGCCATGAAGAGTCTTCATCACTGACTGGCCAGTAACAAAGTTTGGCATGAAAATACTATTTTTTTGGAATTTTTGATTTATTCAGAGGTATGAAGGCACCATGTGGTTAGGATTCTGTCAATTCCAACAAAAAATATACCCCACCCCCATCAGCGTGGATTATTCAAAAAATGGGCAATTTTTCAACTAAGCTGGGCATGAAATTACCATTATATTGGAATTTTCGATATATTCACATGTATGAAGGCACCATATGGTTAGGATTCTGCCAATTCCAACAAAAAATATACCCCACCACCATCAGCGTGGACTATTCAAAAATTCAAAAAATGGCCATGAAGAGTTTTCATCATGGACTGGCCAGTCACTAAGTTTGGCATGAAAATACCATTATATTGGAATTTTTGGGATATTTACAGGTCTGAAGGCACTGTGTGGTTAGGATTCTGCCAATTCCATCAAAAATAATGCCCCATCACCATCACCGTGGACTGTTAAAAAATTGGCCATGAAGATTCTTCATCACTGACTGGCCAGTCACTAAGTTTGGCATGAAAATAATTTTTTTTTTTAATTTTTGGGATATTCACATGTCTGAACCACCATGAGGTTGGGATTCTGCCAATTCCATCAAAAAATATACCCCACCACCATCAGCGTGGACTATTCAAAAATTGGCCATGAAGAGTCTCTATCACTGACTGGCCAGTAACAATATTTGGCATAAAAATACTATTTCGTTAGATTTTTTTATTTATTCACAGGTATGAAGGCACCATGTGGTTGGGATTCTGTCAATTCCAACAAAAAATTTACCCCACCACCATCAGCGTGGACTGTTAAAAATTTAGCCATTTTTCAGAAAATTGGCCAACTGGCCAGTAACTCATCTTGGCATGAAAATACTATTATATTGGAATTAGATATATTCACACGTCTGAAGAAACCATGTTGTTGGGATTTTGCCAATTCCATCAAAATATATGTCCCCCCACCATCACTGTGGACTGAACAAAAATTTTCCATTTTTCAAAACATTATAGGCTCCATATTTATCTCAAAATCTCACATTCCAATGAATAAAGAGTACCAAGAGTTGATTAAAAACTTCGCTTTTTATCATAAACCATACCACGTTGAAAGCACCAGTTCTCGTCCGATCACTAAAGTTAAGCAACGTCGGGCTCGGTTAGTACTTGGATGGGTGACCGCCTGGGAACACCGAGTGCTGTAGACTCTCTTTTGCTCCTGCACGGCTTGTTATATAAATCTTTTTCGCCAAAGACCCGCCAGAAAAAGTCATAGGCAATGTCTACGGCCATACCACGTTGAAAGCACCAGTTCTCGTCCGATCACTGAAGTTAAGCAACGTCGGGCTCGGTTAGTACTTGGATGGGTGACCGCCTGGGAACACCGAGTGCTGTAGACTCTCTTTTGCTCCGTGCACGGCTTGTTATATAAATCTTTTTCGCCAAAGACCCGCCAGAAAAAGTCATAGGCAATGTCTACGGCCATACCACGTTGAAAGCACCAGTTCTCGTCCGATCACTGAGGTTAAGCAACGTCGGGCTCGGTTAGTACTTGGATGGGTGACCGCCTGGGAACACCGAGTGCTGTAGACTCTCTTTTGCTCCGTGCACGGCTTGTTATATAAATCTTTTTCGCCAAAGACCGGCCAGAAAAAGTCATAGGCAATGTCTACGGCCATACCACGTTGAAAGCACCAGTTCTCGTCCGATCACTGAAGTTAAGCAACGTCGGGCTCGGTTAGTACTTGGATGGGTGACCGCCTGGGAACACCGAGTGCTGTAGACTCTCTTTTGCTCCGTGCACGGCTTGTTATATAAATCTTTTTCGCCAAAGACCCGCCAGAAAAAGTCATAGGCAATGTCTACGGCCATACCACGTTGAAAGCACCAGTTCTTGTCCGATCACTGAAGTTAAGCAACGTCGGGCTCGGTTAGTACTTGGATGGGTGACCGCCTGGGAGCACCGAGTGCTGTAGACTCTCTTTTGCTCCGTGCACGGCTTTTTATATAAATCTTTTTCGCCAAAGACCCGCCAGAAAAAGTCATAGGCAATGTCTACGGCCATACCACGTTGAAAGCACCAGTTCTCGTCCGATCACTGAAGTTAAGCAACGTCGGGCTCGGTTAGTACTTGGATGGGTGACCGCCTGGGAACACCGAGTGCTGTAGACTCTCTTTTGCTCCGTGCACGGCTTGTTATATAAATCTTTTTCGCCAAAGACCCGCCAGAAAAAGTCATAGGCAATGTCTACGGCCATACCACGTTGAAAGCACCAGTTCTCGTCCGATCACTGAAGTTAAGCAACGTCGGGCTCGGTTAGTACTTGGATGGGTGACCGCCTGGGAACACCGAGTGCTGTAGACTCTCTTTTGCTCCGTGCACGGCTTGTTATATAAATCTTTTTCGCCAAAGACCCGCCAGAAAAAGTCATAGGCAATGTCTACGGCCATACCACGTTGAAAGCACCAGTTCTCGTCCGATCACTGAAGTTAAGCAACGTCGGGCTCGGTTAGTACTTGGATGGGTGACCGCCTGGGAACACCGAGTGCTGTAGACTCTCTTTTGCTCCGTGCACGGCTTGTTATATAAATCTTTTTCGCCAAAGACCCGCCAGAAAAAGTCATAGGCAATGTCTACGGCCATACCACGTTGAAAGCACCAGTTCTCGTCCGATCACTGAAGTTAAGCAACGTCGGGCTCGGTTAGTACTTGGATGGGTGACCGCCTGGGAACACCGAGTGCTGTAGACTCTCTTTTGCTCCGTGCACGGCTTGTTATATAAATCTTTTTCGCCAAAGACCCGCCAGAAAAAGTCATAGGCAATGTCTACGGCCATACCACGTTGAAAGCACCAGTTCTCGTCCGATCACTGAAGTTAAGCAACGTCGGGCTCGGTTAGTACTTGGATGGGTGACCGCCTGGGAACACCGAGTGCTGTAGACTCTCTTTTGCTCCGTGCACGGCTTGTTATATAAATCTTTTTCGCCAAAGACCCGCCAGAAAAAGTCATAGGCAATGTCTACGGCCATACCACGTTGAAAGCACCAGTTCTCGTCCGATCACTGAAGTTAAGCAACGTCGGGCTCGGTTAGTACTTGGATGAGTGACCGCCTGGGAACACCGAGTGCTGTAGACTCTCTTTTGCTCCGTGCACGGCTTGTTATATAAATCTTTTTCCCAAAGACCCGCCAGAAAAAATCATAGGCAATGTCTACGGCCATACCACGTTGAAAGCACCAGTTCTCGTCCGATCACTGAAGTTAAGCAACGTCGGGCTCGGCTAGTACTTGGATGGGTGACCGCCTGGGAACACCGAGTGCTGTAGACTCTCTTTTGCTCCGTGCACGGCTTGTTATATAAATCTTTTTCGCCAAAGACCCGCCAGAAAAAGTCATAGGCAATGTCTACGGCCATACCTATGGAAGACAATCCCTGCCAAAATTAATCATTCTTTATGAATAATTTGGTGTCAAAGATTAGTACAGTAAAATCAACATTTGTACGCTTAATTTGACATTTGTTCGCTAAATCAATAATTTGTCGTTAAAAATTTATCAGTCCAATACAGAATATTACTGAACAAATTAACGATCAAGCCGAACTTCATAATACCGAATGAAGTTTACCGAACAAATGTTGAAAAATATTTCTCGCATTTCATGAGAAAGATATCATTATGACGACAAGTGGCGCTGCTCAATTAGATAGAGGGCTTCGTCCCTACTTGTCTGGCCAATTTTAATGGCCGGCCAGTGGGTGTGTACAAAGCAAAGAATCTTATTATGAATTCCAATTTTATGATAAAAAGCGAATTTTAATCAAACTCTGAGTACTCTTTATTCCTTGGAATGTGAGATTTTGAGATAAATATGGTGTCTATAATGTTTTGAAAAATGGCAAATTTTTGTTCAGTCCACAGTGATGGTGGGGGACAGATATTTTGATGGAATGGGCAAAATCCCAACAACATGGTTTCTTCAGACCTGTGAATATATCGAAAATTCCAATATAATAGTATTTTCATGCCATCTAAGTTACTTTCCAGTTAGAGATGAGGACTCTTCATGGCCAATTTGCCAAATTTTTAACAGTCCACGCTGATGGTGGTGGAGCATTAAGGTCTGAGGCCACTATTTGGTTCGGATTCTGCCAATTCCATCATCAGGGCGTACTTTTCTAACATTGTTCCTTTTTTTCAAAAATTAGCCATGAAGAGTCTTCATCACTGACTGGCCAGTAACAAAGTTTGGCATGAAAATACTATTTCTTTGGAATTTTTGATTTATTCAGAGGTATGAAGGCACCATGTGGTTAGGATTCTGTCAATTCCAGCAAAAAATATACCCCACCCCCATCAGCGTGGATTATTCAAAAAATGGGCAATTTTTCAACTAAGCTGGGCATGAAATTACCATTATATTGGAATTTTCGATATATTCACATGTATGAAGGCACCATATGGTTAGGATTCTGCCAATTCCAACAAAAAATATACCCCACCACCATCAGCGTGGACTATTCAAAAATTCAAAAAATGGCCATGAAGAGTTTTCATCATGGACTGGCCAGTCACTAAGTTTGGCATGAAAATACCATTATATTGGAATTTTTGGGATATTTACAGGTCTGAAGGCACTGTGTGGTTAGGATTCTGCCAATTCCATCAAAAATAATGCCCCATCACCATCACCGTGGACTGTTAAAAAATTGGCCATGAAGATTCTTCATCACTGACTGGCCAGTCACTAAGTTTGGCATGAAAATAATTTTTTTTTTTAATTTTTGGGATATTCACATGTCTGAACCACCATGAGGTTGGGATTCTGCCAATTCCATCAAAAAATATACCCCACCACCATCAGCGTGGACTATTCAAAAATTGGCCATGAAGAGTCTCTATCACTGACTGGCCAGTAACAATATTTGGCATAAAAATACTATTTCGTTAGATTTTTTTATTTATTCACAGGTATGAAGGCACCATGTGGTTGGGATTCTGTCAATTCCAACAAAAAATTTACCCCACCACCATCAGCGTGGACTGTTAAAAATTTAGCCATTTTTCAGAAAATTGGCCAACTGGCCAGTAACTCATCTTGGCATGAAAATACTATTATATTGGAATTAGATATATTCACACGTCTGAAGAAACCATGTTGTTGGGATTTTGCCAATTCCATCAAAATATATGTCCCCCCACCATCACTGTGGACTGAACAAAAATTTTCCATTTTTCAAAACATTATAGGCTCCATATTTATCTCAAAATCTCACATTCCAATGAATAAAGAGTACCAAGAGTTGATTAAAAACTTCGCTTTTTATCATAAAATTGGAATTCATAATAAGATTCTTTACTTTGTACACAGCCACTGGCCGGCCATAAAAATTGGCCAGACAAATAGGGACGAGGCCCTAGCTCAAATTGAGCAGCGCGCCACTTGTCGTCATAATGATATCGTTCTCATGAAATGCGAGAAATGTTTTTCAACATTTGTTCGGTAAACTTCATTCGACGTTATGAAGTGGGCATTATAAGTTCGGCTTGATCGTTAATTTGTTCAGTAATATTAATAATAATAATAATAATAATAACTAGAACTGTGAACAGCTCCGAGCGTGGCAACTGTGCGTTATCCCATGGATTTCGAACATTTTGAAACTTCTAACCTGCTAGCTTTCAATTCCGGTACTTTTCAGCCTACAATTGTAAGCGTAAACTTTCCGCTATATGGGGCAATTTTTTCTACTATAAGTTTCTACTATCAGTTCCTTATTAGATTTTTGTACATGTCTAAGATTTCGGTAGGATATTTACATAAATTCCAAACTAAAATTTAAGTAGGTAGTAAGATGTCAATTTGTCATGAAATTTAAACTCTCTATATTCAAATTTAAACATTATTTTGTAACTTTGGTTGTAATTAACATAGAGAGAAAATTCAAGCTATGTGATAATTTGCTAATTCACAGCTTTATAAAGAGATATTTTTTGAATTTGTATGCAAAAATTTTACAAAAAAAATCAAATGACCTTGACCTTCAATGACCCTGAATTTTTTCCAGTAGAATTTTTTTGAAAATTCAAAAGGCCAAATCAAATGACCTTGACCTTCAATGACCCTAAATTTTTTCCAGTAGAATGTTCTTGACCTAAGCTATTCCCACATATGCCTATTATGATCGACAACAATTTTTTTGGTACCCGTTTTAGTTTTTTGAAAATTCACAAGGCTATTTCTCCATAATGTTCAAGGTTTAAATATTTATATAAAGGATCTTCAAAACCACACAAAAATTTTAGGAGGAAACATTATTTGTTTAACAGAGACATGGCTAAATAATTCTATAACACCGGCAAAACTAAAGTTAAATGGTTTTCCTTTTCATCATAATCCTTGAAGCAATAGCTATTCTACCAATAAAGATTTTGAATATTTAAAACAAAAGGATCGTGGCGGAGTAGGTCTTTATCTTAAAGATTACCTGAATTATACTATTTTGAAATTAGGAGTTCTAAATATAGAGTATATTGCCTTTAATATCCCAGAAAAAAAACTTAACGTTATCGTGATCTACAGGCCTCCTGATTAGATTTGTTTCGACCAATGTTACAAAAGTTACTGGTTGAAATAGAGGAATCTGGTTCAGATTATATTATCATGGGAGATTTCAATCAAATTTTTAAAAAAATATATTGAAAGGAAATTTGTCTATAGAGAATTGTTTTAAAACATTTGGCTTCCAACAACTTGTCCAGCATTACACTACCGAAGGTGGTACACTTATAGATCATGTTTATATCAGTAGAAACATACCGACACACAATGTCAAAATATCTCATATACCTGTTTATTTTAGCTACCACGAGGCTATACAAATAACCATACGGCAATAATAATGATTAATGTATGTTAATATATGTAAAAAAATACAGTACGATTTGCAATTCAGAAAAATAAGTACTAGTAATTAAAAAACCACAGGATTTAACTTAGCTATATACAATAACTACAAACCAATAATTGGATTCAGATTATTTTTTCAACAATATCCTTGCTCAAACCATTCGAACATACTAACGGAAACAAAATCGAAAGAGGAGGGTGGGAAAGAAAATATTTGAATCGTGCCTCCAAAGGAGTATTCAAATAACAAATAATGAAAAGTCAACTTTGAGCAAGAGCCGCATTCAATCGGACAATTAAAAAAAATCATTAACAAGAATAGTTAACAACAACAATACTTAAACTAAAATTGCTTACATCTATGAACGTATTTCGACAACCTAAATATATTTTGTAAAAGTTGTAATTAACTTTAAACTGTGGTGTAACAATATTACATAATAAAACTTCGCGTATATTTCTTGAACCAGTAGAGGTTGTTTGCCACTCTCGGAACTGTTCACAGTTCTAGTTTTTTTTTTGGGGAAGCTCGCTAGCCCAAACGGAAAAAGATAAACTATTTCTGTTTTCACCAATGGTTTTTATATGGGCTGGAATCAAAAATGAATATCTAACATGAAATTTTCGCTAACCCGAAAGTGGGTAATTGCATATGTGCAAATAAGATTTCAAGCTAGCTCGGGCCCTAATAGTCGCATCGGTCTGAAATTTACAGGATATGGATAGATAGGCAGCGCAATTAAAACTACATCATCAAAATTTTTTGATCGCTTCCGGTTTGGGCGTGGGGACTTCCGGTTTTTTCGTCTCATGTCGGGCGACCCTGCTTCCCATGTAATTCAAGATTCTAAACAAAAACAGTATATTTTAGCTATACTAAATGATTTTAATCCCCTTAGATGCAGAAAAATTAAATTGAATGTTGCGCATGCGCAGTTTTCAAAAATGGCAAATTTTCTTAAAAATTTAATAAGTCCGCCAACTATTAACCGATTTTTATGATTTTGGTGTCTATCGAAACCTTGATACTTTATCTAAAAAATGTTTGGAACAGAATTTTGATTTTCGGGTCTGAATTTTTTTTTATGCCCGTTCAAGTTTTTCGAAAATTTAAAACTTTATATCTCGTGACCTTGACCTTCAATGACCTTGACATTTGAGATGTAGAATGTCCTTGACCTCAGCTGTCTATAGATGTGCTGATATTGCATGACAAATATTTAATTTTGATTTTCGAGTCTGAATTTTTTTTTATGCCCGTTCAAATTTTTCGAAAATTTAAAACTCTATATCTCGTGACCTTGACCTTCAATGACCTTGACATTTGAGATGTAGAATGTCCTTGACCTCAGCTGTCTATAGATGTGCTGATATTGCATGACAAATATTAACTTCCGGTTTTATAGCCCACCGAAATCTGACTATTTTGCAATTTTGGACGGTTATGTTACACTTTCGGGCTCTAATGTTCGGATCGATCTGAAATTTACAGGATATAGATAGATACGCAACACAATTAAAAATATATCATCAAATCTTTTGATCACTTCCGGTTTGGGCGTGGGGACTTCCGGTTTTGTTATCTCATTTCAGGCGACCCTACATCCCGTGTAATTCAAGAATGTAAGCAAAAACAGTATATATTAGCTATACAAAATAATTTGCATCCCTCGAGAAGAAAAAAATTCCAATTGCTAGTTGCGCATGCGCCATTTTTCCGAGAATGGCAAATTTTCTTTAAAATTTAATTAGTCCGTCATTTATTATCCGATTTTTATAATTTTGGTATCTATCAAAACCTTGCTCCCTTATCTAAAGGATGTTTGAAACAGAATTTTGATTTTCGAACTTAAATTTCTTTTATGCCCGTTTGAATTTTTTGAAAATTTGAAATTCTATATCTTGTGACCTTCACCTTCAATGACTTTGAAATTTTCCATATAGAATGGCCTTGACCTCAGCTGTCTATAGATATGACAATATTGAATGAAAAATATCAACTTCTGGGTTTTATAGCCAACCGAATTCTGACATTTTTTAAACTTTGAACGACAATACCACATTTCCTTATGAACACATTGAGATTTTCTGTTTTTTAATTGCCTCAAAACTCTTCAATAAAGGATATATGTCAAAAGTGCAGAAGAATATTTTAAAAAAGCAAAATGAAATTTTACAACTCCAGTACTAACATAAAATATATGCATCCCACATCAATGTGGTATACATCATTGGACTCTAAATTAAATTGTCTCTTAAATGATATGCGACATGGTCGTTTTACCATGAAAATTCAAGCATTAATTTAAGATAAATAAACAAAATAAATATCAATTTTGGGTTTTTTATTTCATAAAATCTGTTTCAAATTGATCAGTCAGGGTGTTAAAGCCTGTTATGTAACATGTCAATAAAACTGGTGGTTTAAATTTTCACACCTACTTGTCAAATCACTGAGCTGGGGAACAAATTAATATGATTATGTAATTTCTTAACACCCGAAATTTTTTTATAAAAAAATGTCAAATACAGTCATGTGAAGAGTAGCAGACATATAAGTCTACTAAAACAGAGATGAACTATTGACCACATTAGTCACGGTTCAACGCACACAGGTGGCCAAAGAGTAAATTAATCTAATGATATAATCTGATAACCCTAATAAAATTTATTGAGTGGCAAATTAGAAATTTGCCACTCTTTGTTTTCATTAGACTTTTTGAGTGGCAAATTAGAAATTTGCCACTCTTTGTTTTCATTAGACTTTTTTTTTTCGGGAAGCTCCCTAGCCCAACTCGAAAAAATACGATAAGATACGTACTGGAATAGAAAATGAATATATAAAACTAAAATTTTTACGCATCAGTAGTTAGTAATTGCATAATAATAATATGCATAATTGCATAACTTTGTTGCTAATTATCCGATCGCTTTGAAAATTACAGAATATAGAGAAGTCGCCTATAGAAATAAAACCGCAAAATAAAAAAAATTCTACCACTTCCGGTTCTTGCGTGAGAACTTCCGGTTTTTTAGAACCGCGTTGGGTCACCCAGCTTCCGGCGTATGTAAGAAATCAGTACAAAAGCTTTAAATATATACTATCAGGCATAATTAGAACCCTTTTAAGATAAAAAAATCCAAACCGGAAGTAATACTTTATATGTCATCACGGAACGGTAACATTCAGCAATATTTTAATAAGTCCGCTAATTTTTATCCGATTTGTCCGATTTTGGTGTTTTTCGAAACCTTGCTACCTTATCTAAAACTTGTTGGGAACGGAATTTTGATTTTCCAATTTAAATTTTTTTAATGCCCGATTGAATTTTTTTGAAAATTCAAAAGGCCAAATCAAATGACCTTGACCTTCAATGACCCTGAATTTTTTCAAGTAGAATGTTCTTGACCTAAGCTATCCACACATATGCCTATTATGATCGACAACAATTATATCAAATGACCTTGACCTTCAATGACCCTGAATTTTTACAAGTAGAATGTTCTTGACTTTTGCTATCCACACATAGGCCTATAATGGTCGACAACAATTTTTTTGAGTTTTTAAAAAAATTCAAAAGGCTATATCAAGTGACCTTGACCTTCAATTACCTTAATAATTTTCAAGTCAAATAGTGTACTTGACCTAAGCTGTCTATACATATGCTTATAATGGTTGTTAAAAAGTTTGTTTTGAGTGTTTAAAAATTCAAAAGGCTATATCATGTGACCTTGTATCAAGTGGCCCCATAGGGGTTGTTTGCCACTCTCAGTACTGTTCACAGTTCTAGTTTTTTTTTTCGGGAAGCTCCCTTGCCCACCTCGAAAATGGTATAGACATTTGGTTTGAAAAATACGATAAGATACGTACTGGAATAGAAAATGAATATATAAAACTAAAATTTTTACGCATCAGTAGTTAGTAATTGCATAATAATAATTGAATAATTGCATAACTTTGTTGCTAATTATCCGATCGCTTAGAAAATTACAGAATATAGAGAAGTCGCCTATAGAAATAAAACCGCAAAATAAAAAAAATTCTACCACTTCCGGTTCTTGCGTGAGAACTTCCGGTTTTTTAGAACCGCGTTGGGTCACCCAGCTTCCGGTGTATGTAAGAAATCAGTACAAAAGCTATACATATATACTATCAGGCATAATTAGAACCCTTTTAAGATAAAAAAATCCAAACCGGAAGTAATACTTTATATGTCATCACGGAACGGTAACATTCAGCAAAATTTTAATAAGTCCGCTAATTTTTATCCGATTTGTCCGATTTTGGTGTTTTTCGAAACCTTGTTACTTTATCTAAAACTTGTTGGGAACAGAATTTTGATTTTCAAATTAAAATTTTTTTAATGCCCGATTGAATTTTTTTGAAAATTCAAAAGGCCAAATACAATGACCTTGATCTTCAATGACCCTGAATTTTTTCAAGTAGAATGTTCTTGACCTAAGCTATCCACACATTTGCCTATTATGATCGACAACAATTTTTTTGGTACCTGTTTTATTTTTTTGAAAATTCACAAGGCTATTTCTCCATAATGTTCAAGGTTTAAATATTTATATAAAGGATCTTCAAAACCACACAAAAATTTTAGGAGGAAATATTATTTGTTTAACAGAGACATGGCTAAATAATTCTATAACACCGGCAAAACTAAAGTTAAATGGTTTTCGTTTTCATCATAATCCTCGAAGAATAGCTATTCTACCAATAAAGATTTTGAATTTTTAAAACAAAAGGATCATGGCGGAGTAGGTCTATATCTTAAAGAAAACCTGAATTATACCATTTTGAAATAAGGAGTTCTAAATATAGAGCATATTTTAATATCCCAGAAAAAAATCTTAACGTTATCGTGATCTACAGGCCTCCTGTTTATAGATTAGATTTGTTTCTACCAATGTTACAAAAGTTACTGGTTGAAATAGAAGAATCTGGTTCAGATTATATTATCATGGGATATTTCAATCAAAACATATTGGAAGGACATTTGTCTATTGAGAATTGTTTTAAAACATTTGGCTTCCAACAACTTGTCCAGCATTACACTACCGAGGTGGTACACTTATAGATCATGTTTATATCAGTAGAAACATACCGACACACAATGTCAAAATATCTCGTATACCTGTTTATTATAGCTAACACGAGGCTATACAAATAACCATACGGTAACAATAATGATTAATCTACCCGAATTACGCGTATTCTAATAGATAATCTATGTTAATATATGTAAAAAAAAATACAGTACGATTTGCAATTCAGAAAAACAAAGTACTAGTAATTAAAAAACCACAGGATTTAACTTAGCTATATACAATTACTACAAACCAATAATTGGATTCAGATTATTTTTTCAACAATATCCTTGCTCAAACCATTCGAACATACTAACGGAAACAAAATCGGGAGAGGCGGGTGGGAAAGAAAATATTTGAATCGTGCCTCCAAAGGAGTATTCAAATAACAAGAATAGTTAACAACAATACTTAAACTAAAATTGCTTACATCTATGAACGTATTTCGACAACCTTACAATATTTTGTAAAAAGAAATTGTAATTACTAAATATTAAATGGGTTATACAACAATGAACAAGTTGATATCTGATTATGTAGTTTTTATTTTAACCTAACAACATCTATCCATGTTTGATATAGTAGATAAATTTCAACCTCTTGCTTTATTCACAAAAATAAATGTTTTTGTCAATATTGACCTTAAATATTTTTATGATGGAACCTTAAAAACGTTCTCATTAATATGCAAATAACTTAAACTGTGGTGTAACAATATTACATAATAAAACTTCGCGTATATTTTTTGAACCCATAGCGGTTGTTTGCCACTCTCGGAACTGGTCACAGTTCTAGTTTATTTTTTTGTAAAATTTTTGCATACAAATTCAAAAAATATCTCTTTATAAAGCTGTGAATTAGCAAATTATCACATAGCTTGAATTTTCTCTCTATGTTAATTACAACCAAAGTTACAAAATAATGTTTAAATTTGAATATAGAGAGTTTAAATTTCATGACAAATTGTCATCTTACTAACTACTTAAATTTTGGTTTGGAATTTATGTAAATATCCTACCGAAATCTTAGACATGTACAAAAATCTAATAAGGAACTGATAGTAGAAATTTTTAGTAGAAAAAATTGCCTATATAGCGGAAAGTTTACTAGACGGTAGACTGTGATAGAATATCGTTTAATAAAAATAGGAGTTATGGGGAATAAAACATTTCAAATTGAGTGTGTAGATTTTGCCATGCTAAAGCCGAGAATATTTGTTCCCACGCTGGAATTTTGCCAGTTTGCTTGTATCAGGTACCAAAACATGGAACTTAAATGTTCGCGCCTGTTGCCGAGAATGTGACCTGTTTACTTATCATCTAAATATAAAGCCGGTATTGAACCAATCAAATGACGTTAAGATATATTACTCCGCCGATTGACCTATAGTTCGGCATGAGGTCAACTCACTGTAAACATTGCTGCGACCGACAAAATAAAGTTTTTTAAGGGCAAGGTAAACCTTGCAATTTGGCAAAACCATGACACATTCTAAAAAGTTCCCTGTTTATGTGAACAAGCTATAACAAGTATCAATATGTGCTACAAGTCCAATAATCACTATAAATGATAATAAAAATTTGAAAAAAAAGTTTAGTAAAATGAACTTAGCAAATATATGTCCAAATTTGAGGTTTTCACTAACTCCCATAAAGCAAGAAAGCCTTCTTTAGTTCAGTATTGTTTTAACGATGAATCAAACCTTACATAACCAAACCGCAATAGCCCAATCTTAGAATCTGCAAAAATAAATCCAATTGACCAGGAAAAGCATCCTAAAATATACTAAATTTCTCAGTAAGTCGGCCATTTTTTTTAAGGACTACTTTTTACTCAAGAAGTATGGTGATCTATACCTCTCGGATGAATGCTATCTTTGGATTTCAAAATCTTTAAAATCAACTGATTGTCCTCGTCTTCAAACCCCGGAGGGATCTTTACGTTTTTGAACAGATTCCAATGAGAATAATAGAGTAGGCCTATAGGAACTTCTAAAAATGTAACTGATACACTTCTCCACTCAGCTGGGAAGGAGAAGAAGGCCTATGTAGCCTATGACTGGGATCAAAACAGTTAACAGAATACAATACACAAACTGGCACACGAAAAATGCTCGAAAAACAGCAATAATACTGTGCAGAGATAATACGATTTAGATTTTGTTTATTACACTAAGAAGAGAGGCAACATCCGGTTCAAAAATACAGAGTTACTTCCCTTGTTGTCACTTCCTCCTAAACCTCAACGTACACAGTAGGCCTACCACAATGCACAAAAAGGTACCCCATTTATATCCACTTCACACTTTCTCCACTTCATCGGCCATAAGGCTCTACTCCAAAGCTTGACACACCTTCGTTCTACCTTCGGCCACAAATCAAAATGTAATTCTGTACCTTTGAACAAGCCGAAAATTATAAATTTTTGCCTTTGAAGTTTGACAACAACAGTAGTGTCATTCTTTGTTGCCCAGATTACTAGCTCAACATCTTTCTGTGAAAGTATGTATCAATTTTCTTACCGTACTGGCGCTTATACTCTCGGTGTTCAAGAGTAAATAAAATGTCTGTTCTTGCCAGAATATAGCATGTAAAGAGCGAGAAAATGCGTTCTCAGCATTTTTATATTCTAAGCACCCCTGTGATGTTTGTCCGACATAATCTGACCATAGTTTCAGAGTCTAAGCCTATGCCTGCATTGAGTCTTTGCGTCTCCTCAAATTATAAGTAGACTCATTTCTATTAAACATCACTACAAGGGTGCAAAAATTTGCAACTGTATAGCCTTTTCATATCATTATCATTAAACATGTTGTGAGTTATTTTCTTCTTCCGTCCCCTGCGTGAACTGGAATTTCTTACTAGGCCCACTCTCGACTCCGAGTCTATTTGAGAGCTATGTATGACTAGCCTAGTAGTAAAGAGCCTTTGAGTTTTATAGAAGGAGGTGCAAAATGGTTTTACTTTTGAGTCGTGGATTTATATATTAGTATGGGCAGAAAGGCCAAGGCCTTAATTTTTTTCAGGTTGTCTTGGACTAAACCAATACACAACTGTCCATCCATACAATAATAAAATATTTGTTTGGCACTCAAAAGTTCAACATAATTAAATATTTCCTTCCTAAAACGTTAAAACAAAGCATTCAGATAGATGGTATGAAAAAAAAAATTGTTTTTTCTAACTATTTTGTCACTTATTTTTGGCTAGCAACCGGACCTAGTGGTCACGTGATGTTTTTGTCAGGTAATAGGGTGCTTTTTTCGGACATCATCATTTTTTGGTATAAATAGATTATCAAATTGACAAATATTTTTTTGAATGACTAACAATACAAATTTTGCTCTTAACTTCAATGTACACATTGACAATTGCTAGATTACTTGTATTTTTTGTAATGTCACAAATATTAGCTCAGCAAGAGCCCTATCACTTCAGGAATGCACATACGCTGGAAATATAGTTCACGATTTATTTATTTTTAGTCAACTGGTTTTTAATTGTTTCATCTTTACTGTTGACTTTTATTTCTTTTTCTTGGTATTATACATCATATTTTCGAAAACAATAATCGAAATTTTCTTTTCTTGCAATTGCGTATTTGTACATGTGAAACCGACACGAAGGGTGACACGAGTTTGAACCGAGTGTGCACGAAATAACATTGATTTTTAATGTTTATTTTCAATTTAAAAAATCAACAGCCATCAGCATCAGAATCTTCTGATACCAAATGAGCAATAACACACATTTTCAGGTAAATAGGTCAATTTAATAACTTGCGCTTGTGTTGTTTCTGCATTCCGGGGCATGTTTGTTTTGTTTGCGAATCCGCCATTTTGATTACAGTGTTATGGATGGCTGATAACTTTGTTCAATTGTGCTTCTATCTCAATGTATTTTGAAAAAATAAGCTTCGACTGTTGCGGTTGGATTATGTGGGAATATGTACAAGTAAGTTTGAGAGTGTTCAGTTTTGACGTTATCGTTATCTATGGGAGTTAGTGATTTGAAATTTTGTACTATTTTGATTCAGAAAATTTGGGGTCATCAAGTGCACATTGAAGTTTAAAGGAATTGCTTCCTCAAATTTTGATTTTGATGTTCATCTGCCCGTTTTGGAAATTTGTATCCATGGACCCCGTTTCGTGGTTAGAAATAAATTTTGACAAAATTTTCAGCAGATTTCAAAATGGCTGAGGTTTACCTTGCCCTTAATTCATCTCGTATCAAAAGATCCTGGGAAAATTCTTCAATTGTCGGAAACTAGTTGGACAAAAATTATGTATCTTATGCCAAAGAATAGATAAATCTGGAAGGGGAAGAAAAAAGATTATGTGAAATGCACAAGGATGTGTTTGAAGGTAAGAAAACGAAAGTAAATATTTCATTGAACATTGCTTTGTTTTCATCATTTTTGTTTGGCTACCCGATGACATTTTCACTGTTTCAAAAATATAGAATACTTTTAAAGTATTTTTATTTGATAGTTCTTTTGTATTTTTAATAGACAACCCACTCAATGTGGATCCTGGTGATATAAAGGCATGAAATTTATCATAGGAGATCGGATTCTTGAAATTACATGGCGGCCATTTTTTCTTAATGCGAGAGCGGAATTCGATGAAATTCTGTACTGAATATGTTTAATAAAACAGTATTCCCAATTGTAGGAAGCGTTGTCGAAGCATAGAAAATGTATAGCTAAACCGAAAGTGTTATAATCGATTTACAGATAAGTCTAAATTCGGCAGGACGGTTAAAAGATCTGAACAGTCTACTTTCAAGGGTGGAAGAAAGGATCTTGTGAGCATTTTCTTTCATATTGTTATAAATATAACCACAATTAGCTCATATTTTAATATGCTTATTTTTTAGGTTGGCTAAGGGAAGCTGCAACACCAACAAAGAATGAAAATGTTTTAAGACACATCAGAGATAAAAACCTGTGTGGCTATTGAAGTGCAATATCATGCTCCTTGTTACAGGCACTGTCTTTGTTTTAGTCGGCAGCAAGTACATCCAGGTGAGTTGGAGTATCCGAATGGTTTAATATGTGGTTCACTTATGTGTCATTAATGCCAGTTACTTATCAACCACTTTTGCTGTTTGTTGTTAAAAGTTGTGTCTGAATCTTTCTATGCATATGTGGTGTTAAATTTTTTTGATGAAGGACAGGCCTAATAAATAATTTATTGTCATTCTTTTCAGGTCCAGAAGTTGATGTTTACGAGAAAATATTTGATGCATTTATTGATATTGTAAGAAGAAGGATTTTATGATGGAAAGAAATTCTTAGAAAGTCTAGACTTATTTGTTGGAAGGAGCAGATATTTCAAATTACAGGTATGATTATTTTTGTTTTAAATTATATTATAATGATTATGATCATCCCACATCTTTCTCTTTTCTTTGTCTTAATTCTCCCACTCCTTGGACAAAACATTGTCCTGAACAGGATGATAGAACCCCTACAGGACCTTACATCTGAGCAATGATTGTGTTTTCCTTTTTTCCAGTTCATTTGCTTTGAAGTTAATGTTGGAGCTGTTTTGAAGTGAAATGGTTTTTGTTGATGATATAACACAAGGCTATATTTTAGGAATTTTGCCATCTTTAAGTGACACATATATATGGAAACAGATCATGGTACATCACCCTTCACCACTCGACATTCAGATGTTAATGTTTTGTACATGTTATATTCTGAGCTATGCTGTGAAGACAACAATACAGTGAAATGGAGAGACCTTGCCCAACAACTGCTAATGACATATCTGCTTAAGTGGTTAAATCTATCATACTCTGAAAATCTGATGAACCAAGTCTGGACATAGATCCTGTCCCATCGTCTATTTAAAAAATATTTATTGTAAATGCCATAAAGGTTGTGAAACAAAGACATTGTGATGATATTCTTCGAATGTTTCATGTACTGATTCGTGTTTTAGTGATAACTGTCAAAAATTGTAAACTCACTGGATCAAAAGAGATGGTTGAGATAGTTTCCTATGATTAAGGGATTTGATGTATTTTGTTTGTCTGTTAAAATGTGAAAATTGATAGTCTAAATTCAATTATTAGGTCATATTAAAGCTGCTACAATGAATGTATTCAGTGTTGATTATCTCCCTTTATGTAATCTAGAAATATAGATTGGGAGGATTTGGCAATGTTGGCAATGTTCCCTTTCTATAAATTAAATCGGCTACAAGCTTTCATGCAAGAAGATATTGCAAGTTTTTCTGATAAGCCTATCTGATTGCATTTAAGACCAAATATTTGATCTTAATATTTTTAGATGGAAATTTGTTTCCTTTATTGCGCGTTCTGCGGATTTCAGCATTTTATTACGAAATATGTATTTTTATGAACTGATTAATTGCACCAGTGGAATCTATATCATATATCCAACAATTCCTGAAAATTTCATGCTTTCCCAATTTGCAGATGTATTTTTATAGCTAGGTGAAAATCATGATATGTGAAGGGAGTAAGACAAAAGTGCGCATCTTTAAAGCCTGAAAAATGAAGTTGTGGCACTTTCTGTAAGTGGGAACATTATTTTTTAGTATGCTACAACATATATGAAGAGATCCCAGGTGAGAAAAAGTAGCCTCCAGGTTGTGCTACAAAAAGTCATTTTTAAGCACATTTTACAGTCACAGTCCACGGCCAATACGCTTACAATTGTGGACTGAAAAGTACCGGAGTTGAAAGCTAGCAGGTTAGAAGTTTCAAAATGTTCGAAATCCATGGGATAACACATAGTTGCCACGCTCGGAGCTGTTCACAGTTCTAGTGTTTCTTTTATAATCGATTGTAATCCTGACTATCCCGGGGTTGTTGCCCTGTGAATTTGATACATTTATGTTCAGTATTAGTTTGTGAGTATTATTATCGTACAGATTAGTGTTATTCTAAACGATTGGGCCATTTTGGCCCGGCTTTTGAGAAGCCAATAATCTCAATATGTCACTCAGACCTGATGTATCTTTATTGTGCAAAGAAAACACTGTTTATCTAGAGGTGAAGATAACCAACATTATTCTCATGCTGATTTAATCAAATTGATCGAGGATAAATTTGGTGAATATACGGTTGTAGCAATAGTCAAATCTCCTCGTTCGGCTTTATATTCATTGACTCTTTCTAATCGCAGCTTAGCTGGTAAAATTGCCCGTGATGGTGTAGATGAGACGCGCTTTAAGTGTACTTTTGTAGACTCTCGAATAAAAGTCGTCACTTTCATGCATTTACCTGTTTATGAGTCTGATCATGAAATTTTGTCAAAATTAAAATTTTTGGGTGTAACACCAGTATCAGATATTGAAAGAAAGTGTATTGATATTAATGGCAAGCTTAAGTACGCGTTATCTCAAAGTTAAATTTCCTGATTCAGTTTCTAGTCTACCATATGCCACAACTTTTTTGGGGTCTTCATATACTGTCAGGCATAATGATCAAAGCCAAGTATGTTATGTATGTTTTAAGTGTGATCATGTGATGGCTAACTGTCCTGATTTTAAATGTTTTCGATGCAAACATCATGGACATGGAAAACGTTCATGCAAAGCTGAATTTTACAAGAGGTGTAGGAGGTATAAATGGAAGTGCAACTGCATTCAAGATCGAGATATTTCAATGTTTGGAGATATGGCTTTACCTGAAAGTTTTCCGTCTGGGGAAAAATTTGTTAAATTAGGTTTGATTGGTGATGTGGATGAAAATAATTCCGTTGATGAAAATTTGTCTGGTGCTAAGATTGGGTCTGTTATTGAGAGTAGATCTGTTACCGTGGTGATAATGGTTCTAAAATGTTACGATTGTTGATAAATGACTCGCTGTAGAAAATAGTTCCTATGTAGAAAATGGGTCCGAAGTAGAAAATGGGTCCGATGTAGAAAATAGATCCAATGTAGAAAATAGGTCCGATGTAGAAAAGAGGTCCGATGTAGAAAATAAATTAGTTACTGAAAATATACTTGTTGATAAAGACTCTTGTGTTTCAAATAAAGATATTAATGTATCTATAGATAAACAAATAAATGTTGAGTTCAGTGTAGCCTCAGAGGATGAATGTGATTTCGAAGGTGATGATGATAAGTCGACTGAAAATATTTCTTTGGATGAAGAACTGGATATGTTTATGGAATGTGATAATTTTTCTCAGTTGTACAATAGCAGTAGTAACTCGACGATAAGTCATCGGCGTCATAAGTTTGTTACAGCTACCAGTAAGGAACTGTCTTGAAATATGTTCGAGATCGCGCGCCTTTTTTATCTAAAAAGAAAAAGAAAGAATCAAAAAATAGTTTTAAACATGTTGTTGAATCTGAGTTGCCAGAATAAATTCATTTTTTCATTTTTTTTTCTTTTCAATTTCTAGTGGTAACAATGACTAAAATTGCTACAATAAAAATTAATGGTATGCGAAGTGTAAAAAAATTTCAGTTATTTATATCCGATATAAAAATAAAAAATCTTGAAATCATTTGTGTACAAGAAACAAATTGGAATTAGGATTTTATTTCATCCTTTCATCACTTGTGGGATGGCAAGATATTTTATACTAATGGACAAAATGGTTTTTATGGGTTGTGCTGTTTTTGTGAACAGAAAATATTCTGAAAATTGCAAGCAGGTGTAATATGTGATACTGAAACAACAATTTTGAGTCTGTTTGCACCACATGAAGAACAGGATCGAATAGAAATGTGTTGCTGACAAAATGGAAAATATAAAGAATGTGATTTTTTGCGGTGACTTTAATGATGTTATTGATTCCCTCATGGATCGATCTAAGAGTTTGGTGTCATTTGGTGCTAAATCGAATTTGCTAAATGATTTTTTGTTCTCCCTAAAACCCCGATAAAAAATGTTTACGACACAGCAAAATGTTTAAGGGGTATTCAATATTTTTGTAAGCTCTCAAATTCTTTTATTATGCACTTATTGTTTTATCACACATACTAGTTTAAGGGATCACAGCTTTGTGTCCTTGATTCTGAATTTTAATAATGTTGAGAGGGGGTCTGGACTCTTGGTTTTGAATAACTCTTACTTAACGAATTCTGATTATAATGTTCAGATTAAAAACGAAATCAGTCAAGCTATCAAAAGTCCATTTATGAAACAGGAGCAATTAATATGGTGGGACAATCTTAAATATAGATTAAAGCAATCTTCCATTTTGTTTGCGAAGAAATTTAGAAACCGTCAGAAAGAGAATTTTTGGAGCATTCAAAAACAGCTTGAATTTTACTATTGTAAAGCTGGTGAGTCAACAACTGGCAATTTAGATAAAATATTTGAGCTTGAAGAACAGCTTAAGGTTCATGAGAAATCAAAATGTGATGGAGCTATTTTGAGATCAAAATCGGATATAGATTTTGAATCTGATAAATGTTCTAAATATTTCATAAAAATAGAAAAGCATAAACAAGAATCGTGTTCCATTAATCTTTGATTACTCAAGACGGTGATTCTGTTACTGGCACTATGGATATTCTTGATGAAACTGTAAGATTTTATTCAAATTTATATGAAGAAGAACCAATCAATTTGGATAATCAGGCTACACTTTTTGATCTTATTGAAAATAAAATTGATAAAACTGATCGGGACTTTTGTGACTTGACTCAGATGTAACTTTGAATGATCTTTTTGAATCACTCAAAGGAATGAAGAGAAACAAATCACCGGGTCGAGATGGTTTAACAGTGGAATTCTATCAACAGTTCTGGGATGTTTTGGGATCTCTGTTTTATAAAGTTATTTTGGAAATAGAAAGGCTTGGTGCAATGACTAGGTCGATGAAAATGGGGGTAATTTCCCTTTTCTACAAAAACAGAGGTGACAGAGAATCCCTTAGGAACTGGAGGCCAATAAGACTGAAGACAACTTTAGAATCTATTGTTTCCAGTGACCATTCTTCATGTATCCATGGTAGGGATATTGTCACAAATATTCATTATATAAGGGACATAATTGATTTTTTAGATACGGAAGATATTCCTTTATACTTACTTAAATTAGACGCAGAAAAGGCAATTGATAGAGTTTCACACTCTTACATGTTAACCTTATTACAAAATTTTGGTTTTGGTGTGCCTTTTGTTAATCGTCTAAAACTGCTTTATAATGGAATCAGGAGTTCAGTGAAGGTAAATGGGCATATATCTAATTATTTTCCAATACATAGATCAGTCAGACAAGGATGTCAAATTTCTGCCATATTATATGTAATTTCCACTGAACCTTTGAATTTATTATTAAAAGCAAACAGTAGTATCAACGGTATTAGAATTTCTGGTACTGATGCAACATCCTTTGCGTACCAACATGCTGATGATACCACCATTACAGTTAGTGATTTAGATTCTGTTGTTCACACTAAGTCAACCCTTGATTTATATTGTTCTGCATCTGGGGCTTAAATCAATGCAAGTAAATCAGAATTACTATTGGCTGGCACTGCTGCTATAGATGACACCCATAGAAATTTATTAAGTGTTAAAATTGTTACTGACATCAAAAAATTTGAGGCGTGCATTTGGGTCCAGATAGAGATAAATGCCAGATTCTTAATTGGGAACCTAAAATTGCCAAAATTCAAAAGGGTTTGAATATGTGGAAACAAAGAGCACTAAATCTGAAGACACGATGACCTAATATGGAAGCATCTCATGTTGTTTTTCTTAATGAAATATAAGAAAATGAACACCGTTCTACACTACTATACATCACTCTACACTTAACACATCACTCTACAGGGGAATTTTGCTAGAAGAATCTTAATTTTAGGATAATCATGGTTGCTGTTTCTTTGATTCTACTGTAAGGCAACATGGATTACACCACTCGTCACCACTATATGTATCATTCAACATTCCATTACACTAATATATATCACTCTATATTGTACTATACATCACTTTGTAACATCTCTGCTGTATAACAAAGCAGAAAATGGTAGTTGCATATTCAAAAAATAAGAACTTTAATGACAATCTTGTTCATAGCAAACTAAAAACAATCTGCACTTAACCGGTAGGACAGGATATTCTTTTTTTCTAATTTCAGATCAAAACAGAAGAAAATTTACCCAACAGATCCAGACCTTTTAGTTTTATTCCAAATTCTCAATAAACTATTTGTTCCACACTAGACCAGTACATTTGGGAGAATTAAACAAACTCTTCCCCGAAATACAGATAGTTTTGCTATCACAAAATTTAAAGGACGATGCTTAGTGGTAAATGTTTCATGCCTTTCATCTTTATGATACATACTTTGAGTTGTCGATATACCTGAATGGACACTGAAAAAGATCGTGTCATATGGAATTTTATTTGGTATGGAAAACCACCTTCGATTAAAGCTACATCTCTCTGCGCTTCATCAGATGAAGGTGGTTTCAATGTTAACGTTATCAAGCTTAGAATGGTCTCTTTCAGATTATTTTTGCTATCACAATATTTAAAATGTTCAGATGACCAAATATGGAAGCATCTCATGTCGTTTTTCTTAATGAAATATAAGAAAATAAATTTTACTTTTGAAGTGTTGTTTTTATCTTTATCTAAATATCATTTGATAATTATATTACCTCCATTTTAAAAACAAACCCTTCCCCGAAATACAACACATTATTTTCATATCTATGCATTATCATACTTAACACAGTTCTCTTACATACAGCCCTCTCCTCAGCTAGACAAGAGGATGGCATCTAAATTCGCAAAAACTCCTAGAAAAGCTTGAAAATTTATTTTCTGCAAATATAAATCACTATAGCATTAATTCCAACATCAACAATCACATCGTTATTCGATAAAATGACGTATGATGAAGACTTACACACTAAAGGTTTAATCCGAGGGCCATGCAAACTCGACATGCTCAGAGGGAGCAACTATAGCTGGCATTTGATGATCGTTTACAGTCAACAATATGAACAATCTTTTGAAGGACGGTCGGCTAAGATCTTAGGGCAGCGGGGCAATTGCATCTGCACAGTGTAAAGTGATGTACAATATTTTAGAAGGATGTATAGTAGTGTAGAGTGATGGATAGTAGTGTAAAGCAATGTATAGTAGTGTAGAGTAATGTATAGAAGTGCGGAGCTATGTATAGTGTGTAGTGTAGATGTTTAGTAGTGTACAGTGATATATAGTAGTTTAGAAGGATGAATATAGTAGTGTAGAGTGATGTATAGGATTGTAGAGTGATGGGTAGTAGTGTAGAGCAATGAGAGTGAAGAGTGATGTATAATAGTGAAGAGTGATGCATAGTAGTGTAGAGCTATGTATGTGTGTAGAGCAGTGTAAAGTAGTGTAGAGATAGCTGTAGTGTAGAGCGATGTATAGTAGTGTAGAGCGATTATTTAATTCCGAGAAAAGTATGTCGAAAATATATGATTTTGATTTAATTCCGAGAAAGGTTTGTCGAAAATTAATGACTTTGATTTAATTCCGAGAAAAGTATGTCGAAAAAAATGATTTTGATTTAATTCCGAGAAAAGTATGCCGAAAATAAATGATTTTGATTTAATTCCGAGAAAAGTATGTCGAAAATAAATGATTTTGATTTAATTCTGAGAAAAGCATGTCGAAATTAAATGATTTATACAATTTATTTCGAGAAAAATATGTCAAAATTAAATAATTAATTGGTTTAATTTCGACATAATAAGTTAATTTTATTTCGAGAAAATTCTGTGAAAGGTATCTTGAAAATAAATGATTTTGATTTAATTCTGAGAAAAGTATGTCGAAATTATATCAATACATTCATTTCGAGAAAAGCATATCGACATTAAATAATCGACAGTTAAAATTAATGATAACATTATTTTTTTTTCTATTAATATGGCCCCAGAACGTTTCCGTACCAGAACGCTTCCGTACCCCATAACGCTTCCGTAAGTAGTCGAGTCGTGCTGCAGCATCAACTGGTTCTTCGCCTGGTTTCGGATTATCATTTTCATCCAAACGTAAGTCTAACCTAGTTCCCGGGCCAGTGTAATTATGACCTTGACGATGTTTTTCACCTAATATTTAGCCCATGGGAACAAGGAAGTTTGTTTAGAGATTTTTGAATGTTCGGAAATAAGTTGTAGGGGAATGGATTTTTACTAAAGACTATTTTGTGATGTATTTTATTTAAAAGGTGTTCAAAAAATAAGACTTAAGCTATGGGGTAAAATCTTGTGCCACGTTCGGAGTTGTCCACAGTTCTAGTATTATTTAACTCATGTTAATAAGCGTGAGGAGGTTTGACCACATTGGTTCATCACAATCATTGGCCGAAGTACAAATACATCCCGAGAGAACATATTTAAAAACAGGAGGTAATGCAGGTCAGTTTAATAATTTAATCGATGTCAAGCCTTGTTTTCGTTATCATTTTTTGTTTTGTTTTGGGTTTTTTTCGGGAACTTCAGCAGCTCAATTTAAAAATGATATGGTATTTCTGTGGTCCTAGTATATGGCGGGGGAAAGCGGCAAGAACCTAATGCTATGTAGAAATGTCTAATTCAAAACACAAATGTAACATAATGCAATACCAAACACCTAAAACGTCTAATACAAAAGACAAAATACATAATACCTCACACGTCTAATGCAAAAAACAAAGTACAAGAAACCTCTATTACATAATACTTATATATAACCCCTAATGCACAATTGATTTTACAACCTGTAACATCTACCATAGAATTAGATGACATATCTACTTAACATTAACTACATATCTTTTATAATATCTTTATTTAGGTCAATTTCAAGGTCGAAATATTGAGTTTGGCGCTCTCACGTTATATTGGCGTCGGTTTAGTTTCAAAACGGTCAGACCTAGCAATATACATCCTCCTAAATCCAACCTTCTCACAGATTCACGAACCCTTATTTCTTGAAGATTTTCTCCATCAGCAAGTAGGTGTGCCCTCACAGATCTATAGCCAACATCAGGATGGTTGATTAATATCTGCTCTGTTTTTACATCAAGTTCCTCATTAGATATTGTACTAAACTTTTTGTCATATTGGATTCCATACTCAGAAAGCCTTGTCCTTAATGTTCTCACACTTATTCCAAAGAGTTCCCCAATATCTTTCCGCTTGAAATTGCAATCAATCAAAAAT
>JAUJPP010000012.1:8785712-8802455 GCA_030562195.1 Nipponacmea schrenckii
GTCGGGCTCGGTTAGTACTTGGATGGGTGACCGCCTGGGAACACCGAGTGCTGTAGACTCTCTTTTGCTCCGTGCACGGCTTGTTATATAAATCTTTTTCGCCAAAGACCCGCCAGAAAAAGTCATAGGCAATGTCTACGGCCATACCACGTTGAAAGCACCAGTTCTCGTCCGATCACTGAAGTTAAGCAACGTCGGGCTCGGTTAGTACTTGGGTGGGTGACCGCCTTGGAACACCGAGTGCTGTAGACTCTCTTTTGCTCCGTGCACGGCTTGTTATATAAATCTTTTTCGCCAAAGACCCGCCAGAAAAAGTCATAGGCAATGTCTACGGCCATACCACGTTGAAGGCACCTGTTCTCGTCCGATCACTGAAGTTAAGCAACGTCGGGCTCGGTTAGTACTTGGATGGGTGACCGCCTGGGAACACCGAGTGCTGTAGACTCTCTTTTGCTCCGTGCACGGCTTGTTATATAAATCTTTTTCGCCAAAGACCCGCCAGAAAAAGTCATAGGCAATGTCTACGGCCATACCACGTTGAAAGCACCAGTTCTCGTCCGATCAATGAAAGTAAGCAACGTCGGGCTCGGTTAGTACTTGGGTGGGTGACCGCCTGGGAACACCGAGTGCTGTAGACTCTCTTTTGCTCCGTGCACGGCTTGTTATATAAATCTTTTTCGCCAAAGACCCGCCAGAAAAAGTCATAGGCAATGTCTACGGCCATACCACGTTGAAAGCACCAGTTCTCGTCCGATCATTGAAAGTTAAGCAACGTCGGGCTCGGTTAGTACTTGGATGGGTGACCGCCTGGGAACACCGAGTGCTGTAGACTCTCTTTTGCTCCGTGCACGGCTTGTTATATAAATCTTTTTCGCCAAAGACCCGCCAGGAAAAGTCATAGGCAATGTCTACGGCCATACCACGTTGAAAGCACCAGTTCTCGTCCGATCACTGAAGTTAAGCAACGTCGGGCTCGGTTAGTACTTGGACGGGTGACCGCCTGGGAACACCGAGTGCTGTAGACTCTCTTTTGCTCCGTGCACGGCTTGTTATATAAATCTTTTTCGCCAAAGACCCGCCAGAAAAAGTCATAGGCAATGTCTACGGCCATACCACGTTGAAAGCACCAGTTCTCGTCCGATCACTGAAGTTAAGCAACGTCGGGCTCGGTTAGTACTTGGATGGGTGACCGCCTGGGAACACCGAGTGCTGTAGACATTCTTTTGCTCCGTGCACGGCTTGTTATATAAATCTTTTTCGCCAAAGACCCGCCAGAAAAAGTCATAGGCAATGTCTACGGCCATACCACGTTGAAAGCACCAGTTCTCGTCCGATCACTGAAGTTAAGCAACGTCGGGCTCGGTTAGTACTTGGATGGGTGACCGCCTGGGAACACCGAGTGCTGTAGACTCTCTTTTGCTCCGTGCACGGCTTGTTATATAAATCTTTTTCGCCAAAGACCCACCAGAAAAAGTCATAGGCAATGTCTACGGCCATACCACGTTGAAAGCACCAGTTCTCGTCCGATCACTGAAGTTAAGCAATGTCAGGCTCGGTTAGTACTTGGATGGGTGACCGCCTGGGAACACCGAGTGCTGTAGACTCTCTTTTGCTCCGTGCACGGCTTGTTATATAAATCTTTTTCGCCAAAGACCCGCCAGAAAAAGTCATAGGCAATGTCTACGGCCATACCACGTTGAAAGCACCAGTTCTCGTCCGATCACTGAAGTTAAGCAACGTCGGGCTCGGTTAGTACTTGGATGGGTGACCGCCTGGGAACACCGAGTGCTGTAGACTCTCTTTTGCTCCGTGCACGGCTTGTTATATAAATCTTTTTCGCCAAAGACCCGCCAGAAAAAGTCATAGGCAATGTCTACGGCCATACCACGTTGAAAGCACCAGTTCTCGTCCGATCACTGAAGTTAAGCAACGTCGGGCTCGGTTAGTACTTGGATGGGTGACCGCCTGGGAACACCGAGTGCTGTAGACTCTCTTTTGCTCCGCGCGCGGCTTGTTATATAAATCTTTTTCGCCAAAGACCCGCCAGAAAAAGTCATAGGCAATGTCTACGGCCATACCACGTTGAAAGCACCAGTTCTCGTCCGATCACTGAAGTTAAGCAACGTCGGGCTCGGCTAGTACTTGGATGGGTGACCGCCTGGGAACACCGAGTGCTGTAGACTCTCTTTTGCTCCGTGCACGGCTTGTTATATAAATCTTTTTCGCCAAAGACCCGCCAGAAAAAGTCATAGGCAATGTCTACGGCCATACCACGTTGAAAGCACCAGTTCTCGTCCGATCACTGAAGTTAAGCAACGTCGGGCTCGGTTAGTACTTGGATGGTTGACCGCCTGGAACACCGAGTGCTGTAGACTCTCTTTTGCTCCGTGCACGGCTTGTTATATAAATCTTTTTCGCCAAAGACCCGCCAGAAAAAGTCATAGGCAATGTCTACGGCCATACCACGTTGAAAGCACCAGTTCTCGTCCGATCACTGAAGTTAAGCAACGTCGGGCTCGGTTAGTACTTGGATGGTTGACCGCCTGGGAACACCGAGTGCTGTAGACTCTCTTTTGCTTCGTGCACGGCTTGTTATATAAATCTTTTTCGCCAAAGACCCGCCAGAAAAAGTCATAGGCAATGTCTACGGCCATACCTATGGAAGACAATCCCTGCCAAAATTAATCATTCTTTATGAATAATTTGGTGTCAAAGATTAGTACAGTAAAATCAATATTTGTACGCTTAATTTGACATTTGTTCGCTAAATCAATAATTTGTCGTTAAAAATTTATCAGTCCAATACAGAATATTACTGAACAAATTAACGATCAAGCCGAACTAATAATGCCCACTTCATAATACCGAATGAAGTTTACCGAACAAATGTTGAAAAATATTTCTCGCATTTCATGAGAAAGATATCATTATGACGACAAGTGGCGCTGCTCAATTAGATAGAGGGCTTCGTCCCTACTTGTCTGGCCAATTTTAATGGCCGGCCAGTGGGTGTGTACAAAGCAAAGAATCTTATTATGAATTCCAATTTTATGATAAAAAGCGAATTTTAATCAAACTCTTAGTAGTCTTTATTCCTTGGAATGTGAGATTTTGAGATAAATATGGTGCCTATAATGTTTTGAAAAATGGCAAATTTTTGTCAGTCCACAGTGATGGTGGGGGACAGATATTTTGATGGAATGGGCAAAATCCCAACAACATGGTTTCTTCAGACCTGTGAATATATCGAAAATTCCAATATAATAGTATTTTCATGCCATCTAAGTTACTTTCCAGTTAGAGATGAGGACTCTTCATGGCCAATTTGCCAAATTTTTAACAGTCCACGCTGATGGTGGTGGAGCATTAAGGTCTGAGGCCACTATTTGGTTCGGATTCTGCCAATTCCATCATCAGGGCGTACTTTTCTAACATTGTTCCTTTTTTTCAAAAATTAGCCATGAAGAGTCATCATCACTGACTGGCCAGTAACAAAGTTTGGCATGAAAATACTATTTCTTTGGAATTTTTTATTTATTCAGAGGTATGAAGGCACCATGTGGTTAGGATTCTGTCAATTCCAACAAAAAATATACCCCACCCCCATCAGCGTGGATTATTCAAAAATGGGCCATTTTTCAACTAAGCTGGGAATGAAATTACCATTATATTGGAATTTTCGATATATTCACATGTATGAAGGTACCATATGGTTAGGATTCTGCCAATTCCAACAAAAAATATACCCCACCACCATCAGCGTGGACTATTCAAAAATTCAAAAAATGGCCATGAAGAGTTTTCATCATGGACTGGCCAGTCACTAAGTTTGGCATGAAAATACCATTATATTGGAATTTTTGGGATATTTACAGGTCTGAAGGCACTTTGTGGTTAGGATTCTGCCAATTCCATCAAAAATAATGCCCCATCACCATCACCGTGGACTGTTAAAAAATTGGCCATAAAGATTCTTCATCACTTACTGGCCAGTCACTAAGTTTGGCATGAAAATAATTTTTTTTTTTTTAATTTTTGGGATATTCACAGGTCTGAACCACCATGAGGTTGGGATTCTGCCAATTCCATCAAAAAATTATATTGGAATTTTTGGGATATTTACAGGTCTGAAGGCACTTTGTGGTTAGGATTCTGCCAATTCCATCAAAAATAATACCCCACCACCATCATCGTGGACTATTCAAAAATTGGCCATGAAGAGTCTCCATCACTGACTGGCCAGTAACAATATTTGGCATAAAAATACTATTTCTTTAGATTTTTTTATTTATTCACAGGTATGAAGGTACCATGTGGTTGGGATTCTGTCAATTCCAACAAAAAATTTACCCCACCACCATCAGCGTGGACTGTTAAAAATTTAGCCATTTTTCAGAAAATTGGCCAACTGGCCAGTAACTCATCTTGGCATGAAAATACTATTATATTGGAATTAGATATATTCACACATCTGAAGAAACCATGTTGTTGGGATTTTGCCAATTCCATCAAAATATGTCCCCCCACCATCACTGTGGACTGAACAAAAATTGTCCATTTTTCAAAACATTATAGGCTCCATATTTATCTCAAAATCTCACATTCCAATGAATAAAGAGTACCAAGAGTTGATTAAAAACTTCGCTTTTTATCATAAAATTGGAATTCATAATAAGATTGTTTACTTTGTACACAGCCACTGGCCGGCCATAAAAATTGGCCAGACAAATAGGGACGAGGCCCTAGCTCAAATTGAGCAGCGCGCCACTTGTCGTCATAATGATATCGTTCTCATGAAATGCGAGAAATGTTTTTCAACATTTGTTCGGTAAACTTCATTCGACGTTATGAAGTGGGCATTATAAGTTCGGCTTGATCGTTAATTTGTTCAGTAATATTAATAATAATAATAATAATAAACTCTTTATTTTACATGGGTCAGAATTAGGCCCAATACACAAGGACATGGTCCTGTCTCACATTCAGCCCATGGGGCAATACATTGGGGAAAAAAAAAAAAAAAAAGAAAAGAAAAAAGAAAAAAATCGAAAATACATAATATCTCTATATACAATTCGTCTGAAATACTAAAAAAAACACAAGTACATGTGTATCAAATGGACAGATATATGTTACGGCGACCAAGTACATGACCACAAAATATTCTGTATTCGAATGATAAATTTTTAACAACAAATTATTGATTTAGCGAACAAAATATGTCAAATTAAGCGTACAAATGTTGATTTTACTGTACTAATGTTTGACACCGAATTATTCATTAAGAATGATTAATTTTGGCAAGGATTGTCTTCTATACATACCACGTTGAAAGCACCACTCGTCCGATCACTGAAGTTAAGCAACGTCGGGCTCGGTTAGTACTTGGATGGGTGACCGCCTGGGAACACCGAGTGCTGTAGACTCTCTTTTGCTCCATGCAAGGCTTATTATCAGGGGCGTAGCTACCGGGGGGGTGTGGGGGGGTGTCACACCCCCCCAGTTTTACTGAACTCGTCGGTAAAACGCGGAATCGGTCGGTAAAAAGGGGGGTCATGGATGGAACCGTCGGTAAAACGCGGAATCGATCGATTAAACCGATTAATTAACCTAAAAAGTCAAAACATTGTGTTGGTTATGATCGGTCGATAAAAGACGGCAAGGTGGGACCGTCGGTAAAACCAATTAACCTAAAAAGTAAAAACCTTGTGTTGGTTATGATCGGTCGATAAAAGACGGCAAGGTGGGACCGTCGGTAAAACCAATTAACCTAAAAAGTAAAAACCTTGTGTTGGTTATGATTTTATCAGTAAACTGTCAACATTAAAAGTATTTTTTTTTACTGAAACTACCGGAATCGGTCGGTATAAGTTGGTTATGACTGGAGTCTTCGGTAAAACCGATTGGTTAACCGATACCCTTTTTATTGGTAAGCTGTTCGTTATTTGAATTTGTCGGTAAAACGCGGAATTGGCCGATAGAAGAAGGTCATAGATGGAGCCGTCGGTAAAACCGATTTGTTAACCGAAAGAGTGAAAACCTTGTGTCTCTTAAGATGTTATCGGTAAACCGTTCGTCTACATTAAAGTGATTTTTACTAAACTTGTCGGTAAACCGCAGAATAGGTCGAAAAAGGCTATATAAAACATATGGTTGTCCGACGAAAATTGATAATTTTGACCGGTGGAAACGACTTCCAAAATTGCGTCAGATGTATTTTCCGGGTTTCCTAGTTTGTAAAATTTTCAGGGGGAGAACAGCCGAAACCCCCCTTCCCCCCCATGTCGGTAAAACGCAGAATAGGTCGAAAAAGGACATAGAAAACATATGGTTTTCCGATGAAAATTGATAATTTGGACCAGTGGAAAAGACTTCCAAAATCGCGTCAGATGTATTCTCCGGGTTTCCAAGTATGTAAAATTTTCCGGGGAAGGACCCCCGAACCCCCCGCCACTGCAAGGGCCGAATACGAAGGCCTTTGGCCTGCAGGGATTGCCTTGGAAAAATCACCTTTCAGTCCCCCATCTCAGGCATATTCTAGATACACCCCTGATTGATATGGTTTTCTAAGGTTTAGGATTTGCTATAACGATGGATTTCGTTCGTGTATAATGTATATACTTAAAAGTGCGAGTAAGTTATTTTTGCCCCGGGAAGAACACGTGTTCGTCGGTAAAACTTTGATGTTACACGTGTTCGTCGGTAAAACTTAGACGTTACACCCCCCAGTCAAAATGGTCACGCTACGCTCCTGCTTATTATATAAATCTTTTTCGCCAAAGACCCGTCTGAAAAAGTCATAGGCAATGTCTACGGCCATACCACATTGAAAGCACCAGTTCTAGTCCGATCAGTGAAGTTAAGCAACGTTGGGCTCGGTTAGTGTGGACTTCCGGCTTGCTATTCGTTGGCGTGTTTTTATTGCGTGGCAAATAAAATTTGTCACTCTTTGTTTTCGTTCGGATTATTTTTTTTTTTTTTTTGAGTGGCAAATTAGAAATTAGAAATTTGCCACTTTTTGTTTTCATTAGACTTTTTTACGTATTTCGACTTTGGCGAAAACGTATTGTAATCGTTCGGATTATTTTATTATTTTTTTTTTTTTTTTGCGATTCTTGGATGAGTTTGCAGTTGAGGTTTTTTTGCTTTAGCAAGTTTATTTTCTCTTCGATTTTGACCAGATTTGAAAACTTCAATGTATTTGTCAACTAACAATTATGGGTTTTATGCAATTAGGTTAAATATTTTACCCACGATTTGCAATTCAATATTCAAGGGTAATCGGCAAAAATTTCAGACCGTGATTTCACGTTTAATATAAATGGTAAAATTTTGAAACTTTACCAGTTGATAGGCGATATGATTATAATTTTTGAAAAAATGTGAAAAAAAAAATTCCACTTCCGGTTTAGCCTCAAATGACGTAATTACGTAACTTCCGGTCTATAACTGCTAGGTGAAAAGTGAAAACTGTTTTATAAATAACTTGTCAATAGTAATTGATTTGACCTAAATAATTAGGTCAAGCTGCCATATCGGCCGCCATTTTGAATTTTCGTTACAATTCTTAAATCCGAAATTCAGACACTACTGCTGGACTGATTTTGATGAAATTTAGCACAGAGATATAATGGATCATCTACCTTTTCTTGGAGGCCTATTTTTAAATTTCGTATTTTTTTTCGAATTATTCAAATTTCGATTTTTTCAAAATTAGGTCACTTTAACGGCTACGGAAGGTGTGACCCACTTAATCTATGACCTTGTAAATTAAGTCAAATAATATTCAATATATTGTCTACGAGTAGGTATTTTTTTATTTGGCTTACTTAAATTCACAGAGATATTTTCGCCATTTTTAACCGTTACGGAAGGTATGACCTAATCATTTTATGAGTTTACAAACTAGGTCAAATGATATTCAATATATTGTCTAGATGTAGGTCATTGCAAATTTAGCCTACATAATATTTTAAGGCTCTCGAAATACGTTCATAATTGTAAGCAATTCTAGTTTTTTTTTTTTCGGGAAGCTCCCTAGCCCATTTCGAAAATGGTATAGAAATTTGGTTTGAAAAATACGATAACATACGTACTGGAATAAAAAAATGAATATTTTAAAACAAAAATTTTTTACGCATCAGTAGTTAGTCATTGCATAATAATAATTGAATAATTGCATAACTTTGTTGCTAATTATCCGAGGGGTTTTGAAAATTACAGAATATAGATAAGTCGCCTATAGAAAAAAAAACCGCATCAAAAAAAAAAATTCTACCACTTCCGGTTCTTGCGTGAGAACTTCCGGTTTTTTAAAACCCGCGTTGGGTCACCCAGCTTCCGGTGTATGTTAGAAATCAGTACAAAAGCTATACATATGTACTATCAGGCATCATTAGAACCCTTTTAGAATAAAAAATCCAAACCGGAAGAAAATACTTTATGTGTCATCACAGAACGGTAACATTCAGCAAAATTTTAATAAGTCCGCTAATTTTTATCCGATTTGTCCGATTTTGGTGTTTTTCGAAGCCTTGTTACTTTATCTAAAAATTGTTGGGAACAGAATTTTGATTTTAAAATTTTAAAATTTTTTTTAAATGCCCGATTAAATTTTTTTTGAAAATTCTAAAGGCCAAATCAAATGACCTTGACCTTCAATGACCCTGAATTTTTTCCAGTAGAATGTTCTTGACCTAAGCTATCCCCACATATGCCTATTATGATCGACAAAAATTTTTTTTTGGTACCCGTTTTAGTTTTTTGAAAATTCACAAGGCTATTTCTCCATAATGTTCAAGGTTTAAATATTCATATAAAGGATCTTCAAAACCACAAAAAAAATTTTAGGAGGAAACATTATTTGTTTAACAGAGACATGGCTAAATAATTCTATAACACCGGCAAAACTAAAGTTAAATGGTTTTCCTTTTCATCATAATCCTTGAAGCAATAGCTATTCTACCAATAAAGATTTTGAATATTTAAAACAAAAGGATCATGGCGGAGTAGGTCTTTATCTTAAAGATTACCTGAATTATACTATTTTGAAATTAGGAGTTCTAAATATAGAGCATATTGCCTTTAATATCCCCAAAAAAAAAACTTAACGTCATCGTTTATCTACAGGCCTCCTGATTAGATTTGTTTCACCAATGTTTTCAAAAGTTACTGGTTGAAATAGAGGAATCTGGTTCAGATTATATTATCATGGGAGATTTCAATCAAAATTTTAAAAAAAAATATATTGGATGGACATTTGTCTATAGAGAATTGTTTTAAAACATTTGGCTTCCAACAACTTGTCCAGCATTACACTACCGAAGGTGGTACACTTATAGATCATGTTTATATCAGTAGAAACATACCGACACACAATGTCAAAAAATCTCATATACCTGTTTATTTTAGCTACCACGAGGCTTTTACAAATAACCATACGGCAATAATAATGATTAATCTACCTTTAAACTTACATTTTCTTGTTATTTATAATCAAATTAAGCGTATTCTAATAGATAATCTATGTTAATATATGTAAAAAAAAAAACAGTACGATTTGCAATTCAAAAAAATAAGTACTAGTAATTAAAAAAAAAACAGGATTTAACTTAACTATATACAATTACTACAAACCAATAATTGGATTCAGATTATTTTTTCAACAATATCCTTGCTCAAACCATTCGAACATACTAACGGAAACAAAAAACGAAAGAGGAGGGAGGGAAAGAAAATATTTGAATCGTGCCTCCAAAGGAGTATTCAAATAACAAATAATGAAAAGTCAACTTTGAGCAAGAGCCGCATTCAATCGGACAATTAAAAAAAATCATTAACAAGAAAAGTTAACAACAACAATACTTAAACTAAAATTGCTTACATCTATGAACGTATTTCGACAACCTAAAAATATTTTGTAAACAGAAATTGCCCAAATTTCTAAATATTAAATGGGTTATACAACAATGAACAAGTTGATATCTGATTATGTAGTTTTTATTTTAACCTAAAAACATCTATCCATGTTTGATATAGTAGATAAATTTCAACCTCTTGTTTTATTCACAAAAATAAATATTATTGACAATTCTGACCTTAAATATTTTTATGATGGAACCTTAAAAACTTTCTCATTAATATGCAATTAACTTTAAACTGTGGTGTAACAATATTACATAATAAAACTTCGCGTATATTACTTGAACACATAGAGGTTGTTTGCCACTCTCGGAACTGTTCACAGTTCTAGTTTTTTTTTGTGGAAGCTCGCTAGCCCAAACGGAAAAAGATAAACTATTTCTGTTTTCACCAATGGTTTTTATATGGGCTGGAATCAAAAATGAATATCTAACATGAAATTTTCGCTAACCCGAAAGTGGGTAATTGCATATGTGCAAATAAGATTTCAAGCTAGCTCGGGCCCTAATAGTCGCATCGGTCTGAAATTTACAGGATATGGATAGATAGGCAGCGCAATTAAAACTACATCATCAAAATTTTTTGATCACTTCCGGTTTGGGCGTGGGGACTTCCGGTTTTTTCGTCTCATGTCGGGCGACCCTGCTTTCCATGTAATTCAAGATTCTAAAGGTATGAAGGCACCATGTGGTTAGGATTTTGTCAATTCCAACAAAAAATATACCCCACCCCCCATCAGCGTGGATTATTCAAAAAATTGGCCATTTTTCAACTAAGCTGGGCATGAAATTACCATTATATTGGAATTTTCGATATATTCACATGTATGAAGGCACCATATGGCTAGGATTCTGCCAATTCCAACAAAAAATATACCCCACCACCATCAGCGTGGACTATTCAAAAATTCAAAAAATGGCCATGAAGAGTTTTCATCATGGATTGGCCAGTCACTAAGTTTGGCATGAAAATACCATTATATTGGAATTTTTGGGATATTTACAGGTCTGAAGGCACTTTGTGGTTAGGATTCTGCCAATTCCATCAAAAATAATGCCCCATCACCATCACCGTGGACTGTTAAAAAATTGGCCATGAAGATTCTTCATCACTGACTGGCCAGTCACTAAGTTTGGCATGAAAATAATTTTTTTTTTTAATTTTTGGGATATTCACATGTCTGAACCACCATGAGGTTGGGATTCTGCCAATTCCATCAAAAAATATACCCCACCACCATCAGCGTGGACTATTCAAAAATTGGCCATGAAGAGTCTCCATCACTGACTGGCCAGTAACAATATTTGGCATAAAAATACTATTTCTTTAGATTTTTTTATTTATTCACAGGTATGAAGGCAACATGTGGTTGGGATTCTGTCAATTCCAACAAAAAATTTACCCCACCACCATCAGCGTGGACTGTTAAAAATTTAGCCATTTTTCAGAAAATTGGCCAACTGGCCAGTAACTCATCTTGGCATGAAAATACTATTATATTGGAATTAGATATATTCACACGTCTGAAGAAACCATGTTGTTGGGATTTTGCCAATTCCATCAAAATATATGTCCCCCCACCATCACTGTGGACTGAACAAAAATTGTCCATTTTTCAAAACATTATAGGCTCCATATTTATCTCAAAATCTCACATTCCAATGAATAAAGAGTACCAAGAGTTGATTAAAAACTTCGCTTTTTATCATAAAATTGGAATTCATAATAGGATTCTTTACTTTGTACACAGCCACTGGCCGGCCATAAAAATTGGCCAGACAAATAGGGACGAGGCCCTAGCTCAAATTGAGCAGCGCGCCACTTGTCGTCATAATGATATCGTTCTCATGAAATGCGAGAAATGTTTTTCAACATTTGTTCGGTAAACTTCATTCGACGTTATGAAGTGGGCATTATAAGTTCGGCTTGATCGTTAATTTGTTCAGTAATATTAATAATAATAATAATAATAATAGCTAGAACTGTGAACAGCTCCGAGCGTGGCAACTGTGCGTTATCCCATGGATTTCGAACATTTTGAAACTTCTAACCAGCTAGCTTTCAATTCCGGTACTTTTCAGCCTACAATTGTAAGCGTAAACTTTCCGCTATATAGGCAATTTTTTCTACTATAAGTTTCTACTATCAGTTCCTTTTTAGATTTTTGTACATGTCTAAGATCGGTAGGATATTTACATAAATTCCAAACTAAAATTTAAGTAGGTAGTAAGATGTCAATTTGTCATGAAATTTAAACTCTCTATATTCAAATTTAAACATTATTTTGTAACTTTGGTTGTAATTAACATAGAGAGAAAATTCAAGCCATGTGATAATTTGCTAATTCACAGCTTTATAAAGAGATATTTTTTGAATTTGTATGCAAAAATTTTACAAAAAAATCAAATGACCTTGACCTTCAATGACCCTGAATTTTTTCCAGTAGAATTTTTTTGAAAATTCAAAAGGCCAAATCAAATGACCTTGACCTTCAATGACCCTGAATTTTTTCCAGTAGAATGTTCTTGACCTAAGCTATTCCCACATATGCCTATTATGATCGACAACAATTTTTTTGGTACCCGTTTTAGTTTTTTGAAAATTCACAAGGCTATTTCTCCATAATGTTCAAGGTTTAAATATTTATATAAAGGATCTTCAAAACCACACAAAAATTTTAGGAGGAAACATTATTTGTTTAACAGAGACATGGCTAAATAATTCTATAACACCGGCAAAACTAAAGTTAAATGGTTTTCCTTTTCATCATAATCCTTCAAGCAATAGTTATTCTACCAATAAAGATTTTGAATATTTAAAACAAAAGGATCATGGCGGAGTAGGTCTTTATCTTAAAGATTACCTGAATTATACTATTTTGAAATTAGGAGTTCTAAATATAGAGTATATTGCCTTTAATATCCCAGAAAAAAAACTTAACGTTATCGTGATCTACAGGCCTCCTGATTAGATTTGTTTCGACCAATGTTACAAAAGTTACTGGTTGAAATAGAGGAATCTGGTTCAGATTATATTATCATGGGAGATTTCAATCAAATTTTTAAAAAAATATATTGAAAGGAAATTTGTCTATAGAGAATTGTTTTAAAACATTTGGCTTCCAACAACTTGTCCAGCATTACACTACCGAAGGTGGTACACTTATAGATCATGTTTATATCAGTAGAAACATACCGACACACAATGTCAAAATATCTCATATACCTGTTTATTTTAGCTACCACGAGGCTATACAAATAACCATACGGCAATAATAATGATTAATGTATGTTAATATATGTAAAAAAAATACAGTACGATTTGCAATTCAGAAAAATAAGTACTAGTAATTAAAAAACCACAGGATTTAACTTAGCTATATACAATAACTACAAACCAATAATTGGATTCAGATTATTTTTTCAACAATATCCTTGCTCAAACCATTCGAACATACTAACGGAAACAAAATCGAAAGAGGAGGGTGGGAAAGAAAATATTTGAATCGTGCCTCCAAAGGAGTATTCAAATAACAAATAATGAAAAGTCAACTTTGAGCAAGAGCCGCATTCAATCGGACAATTAAAAAAAATCATTAACAAGAATAGTTAACAACAACAATACTTAAACTAAAATTGCTTACATCTATGAACGTATTTCGACAACCTAAATATATTTTGTAAAAGTTGTAATTAACTTTAAACTGTGGTGTAACAATATTACATAATAAAACTTCGCGTATATTTCTTGAACCATTAGAGGTTGTTTGCCACTCTCGGAACTGTTCACAGTTCTAGTTTTTTTTGGTGGGGAAGCTCGCTAGCCCAAACGGAAAAAGATAAACTATTTCTGTTTTCACCAATGGTTTTTATATGGGCTGGAATCAAAAATGAATATCTAACATGAAATTTTCGCTAACCCGAAAGTGGGTAATTGCATATGTGCAAATAAGATTTCAAGCTAGCTCGGGCCCTAATAGTCGCATCGGTCTGAAATTTACAGGATATGGATAGATAGGCAGCGCAATTAAAACTACATCATCAAAATTTTTTGATCACTTCCGGTTTGGGCGTGGGGACTTCCGGTTTTTTCGTCTCATGTCGGGCGACCCTGCTTCCCATGTAATTCAAGAAAAACAGTATATTTTAGCTATACTAAATGATTTTAATCCCCTTAGATGCAGAAAAATTAAATTGAATGTTGCGCATGCGCAGATTTCAAAAATGGCAAATTTTCTTAAAAATTTAATAAGTCCGCCAACTATTAACCGATTTTTATGATTTTGGTGTCTATCGAAACCTTGATACTTTATCTAAAAAATGTTTGGAACAGAATTTTGATTTTCGGGTCTGAATTTTTTTTTATGCCCGTTCAAATTTTTCGAAAATTTAAAACTTTATATCTCGTGACCTTGACCTTCAATGACCTTGACATTTGAGATGTAGAATGTCCTTGACCTCAGCTGTCTATAGATGTGCTGATATTGCATGACAAATATTTAATTTTGATTTTCGAGTCTGAATTTTTTTTTATGCCCGTTCAAATTTTTCGAAAATTTAAAACTCTATATCTCGTGACCTTGACCTTCAATGACCTTGACATTTGGGATGTAGAATGTCCTTGACCTCAGCTGTCTATAGATGTGCTGATATTGCATGACAAATATTAACTTCCGGTTTTATAGCCCACCGAAATCTGACTATTTTGCAATTTTGGACGGTTATGTTACACTTTCGGGCTCTAATGTTCGGATCGATCTGAAATTTACAGGATATAGATAGATACGCAACACAATTAAAAAAATATCATCAAATCTTTTGATCACTTCCGGTTTGGGCGTGGGGACTTCCGGTTTTGTTATCTCATTTCAGGCGACCCTACATCCCGTGTAATTCAAGAATGTAAGCAAAAACAGTATATATTAGCTATACAAAATAATTTGCATCCCTCGAGAAGAAAAAAATTCCAATTGCTAGTTGCGCATGCGCCATTTTTCCGAGAATGGCAAATTTTCTTTAAAATTTAATTAGTCCGTCATTTATTATCTGATTTGTATAATTTTGGTATCTATCAAAACCTTGCTCCCTTATCTAAAGGATGTTTGAAACAGAATTTTGATTTTCGAACTTAAATTTCTTTTATGCCCGTTTGAATTTTTTGAAAATTTGAAATTCTATATCTTGTGACCTTCACCTTCAATGACTTTGAAATTTTCCATATAGAATGGCCTTGACCTCAGCTGTCTATAGATATGACAATATTGAATGAAAAATATCAACTTCTGGGTTTTATAGCCAACCGAATTCTGACATTTTTTAAACTTTGAACGACAATACCACATTTCCTTATGAACACATTGAGATTTTCTGTTTTTTAATAGCCTCAAAACTCTTCAATAAAGGATATATGTCAAAAGTGCAGAAGAATATTTTAAAAAAGCAAAATGAAATTTTACAACTCCAGTACTAACATAAAATATATGCATCCCACATCAATGTGGTATACATCATTGGACTCTAAATTAAATTGTCTCTTAAATGATATGCGACATGGTCGTTTTACCATGAAAATTCAAGCATTAATTTAAGATAAATAAACAAAATAAATATCAATTTTGGGTTTTTTATTTCATAAAATCTGTTTCAAATTGATCAGTCAGGGTGTTAAAGCCTGTTATGTAACATGTCAATAAAACTGGTGGTTTAAATTTTCACACCTACTTGTCAAATCACTGAGCTGGGGAACAAATTAATATGATTATGTAATTTCTTAACACCCGAAATTTTTTTATAAAAATACAGTCATGTGAAGAGTAGCAGACATATAAGTCTAATAAAACAGAGATGAACTATTGACCACATTAGTCACGGTTCAACGCACACAGGTGGCCAAAGAGTAAATTAATCTAATGATATAATCTGATAACCCTAATAAAATTTATTGAGTGGCAAATTAGAAATTTGCCACTCTTTGTTTTCATTAGACTTTTTGAGTGGCAAATTAGAAATTTGCCACTCTTTGTTTTCATTAGACTTTTTTTTTTCGGGAAGCTCCCTAGCCCAACTCGAAAAAATACGATAAGATACGTACTGGAATAGAAAATGAATATAGAAAACTAACATTTTTACGCATCAGTAGTTAGTAATTGCATAATAATAATATGCATAATTGCATAACTTTGTTGCTAATTATCCGATCGCTTTGAAAATTACAGAATATAGAGAAGTCGCCTATAGAAATAAAACCGCAAAATAAAAAAAATTCTACCACTTCCGGTTCTTGCGTGAGAACTTCCGGTTTTTTAGAACCGCGTTGGGTCACCCAGCTTCCGGCGTATGTAAGAAATCAGTACAAAAGCCTTAAATATATACTATCAGGCATAATTAGAACCCTTTTAAGATAAAAAATCCAAACCGGAAGTAATACTTTATATGTCATCACAGAACGGTAACATTCAGCAATATTTTAATAAGTCCGCTAATTTTTATCCGATTTGTCCGATTTTGGTGTTTTTCGAAACCTTGCTACATTATCTAAAACTTGTTGGGAACGGAATTTTGATTTTCCAATGGGGAACCAAACTCAAATTATCTGCCCCTGAAGATGGCGCCACCGACTAGGGTCCCGGAAGTCGACATCACGCTTACTGACAGCCATACTTCCACTAATACGCGATCGTGAATCATGCCTGTAACTTGTTATTGTGTTCCGGGATGTTCGAAGAGGGGAGGATTTTTGTTTCCCACTGAAAATATTCGTCGGAAACAGTGAATTGTGGCCGTAAGCAGGCGGGAATCTTTGAAAGGAGATACACTGTGGCCC